>SZWC01007970.1:95669-107947 GCA_023375785.1 Penium margaritaceum
CTTCTTTATTCTCTCGCTCTTTTCCCTTCCCTCTCTCCTATTCCCTCCTCCCCTCCCACCTCTGTTCCCTCTTCACCAACCCCCTCTTCCGCCATCCTCCCCTCACCCACCCCCTCCTCCTTGCTCCCATCCGTCATCTCCCTCCCCCTACTCCTCGCTCCTACCCCCTCTTCCCCCCCTCCCCCTCCTCTTGCTCAACCTCTCTCCCTTTTTTCCACAGCCTCTCTCTCCACCTCCCCGACCCTCTCTGTTCTTTCTACGGCCATTATCCATACCACCATCCTCCCTCTCCCTTCCACCCCCTCACACCCCCTCTCCCTTCCTCTTCCACCAGGCTCCCCTCCAGTCCCTTCAACCCCACCAACCTCGCCCTTCCCTGCCGCTCCTTCTGTCCACCCCCTTGCCTCATCCCCCTCCGCTCTGTCACCGTCTTCCTTCCCTCCTTCCGCCACCACCCCCACCTCGCCTTCTTCTCTCTCACTTGCATCCATCACCACCATCACTCCTCTCCTCCCACTCGCCACTATTGCCTCTGCCTCTTCGCCTCCACCTCTACTCGCTTCCTCGGTCTCCACCTCACCTCCACTCTCTGCTCATTCTTGTTCCTCCGACCTTCCTTCCTTGTTGTCTCCCTCCTCTCCCCACTCCCCTCTCCCCCTCCCTCCTCTCCCAGTGTCCGCCCGTGCTCGCAAGCGAGCATGTCAACTCCTCCGTCGTCTCTCCATCCCACCTACTTCTCCATCAACCCCGCCTGAGCCATTGCCTTCGTCTACCTCCTCCGTTCCCTCTCCCATCTTGAGTGACCTTCATCATCGTCTCATCACTCTCATCCGACGCTTTCCTACTCTCCTTGCTGCCTACGGCCTCACCGAACCCTGCGTCTCCACCCTCTCCCTTGATTCCCTCCATGTTGTCATCAACGACGCCTCCACGTTGGTCTTGTCCACAACCGAGCTCCTTGTTCCATGACCCCATTCCTACCAGAGCGCCATGTCGCTTCACCTCCCTCCTGTCTCTCCTGTATCTTGTTAATGTTCCTATCCTTCACGTGTGTATCCTGGCCTCGACGGCGAGACCCTCCTTTGTGTGGGAGCCGCGTCTTGTATGCCTTTGCCTCAGTGCAGGTCTCACGTCCGTCCTCATGCCCAGCTTACACGTCCCATTCCTCTGTGTGGACTCCCAGTGTTGCTACATCCATCATATTCCACCAGTAGGTCATGGCTATCGTGTTGAACGAAGTGACAATGAGACCCACCATCTTGTGGGAACTTTGTCATCATGTGTACAGCTCCTGCATATTCTGCTTGTATTGTGGTGTTAAAAGTAGTGACAGCGAGACCCACCATCTTGTGGGAGCTGTGTCATCATGCGTCTGCCTCCTGCTTACTCCGCTTACGTAGTAGTGTTTAATGTAGTGACAGCGAGACCCACCAAGTTGTGGGAGCTGTGTCTTCATGTGCCTTATGCTTACTCTGGTTGTATAGTCATGTTAAACATTGTAGTTTCTAGTACAACAAGACTCGTCTTTGAGATGGGAGCTGTTAGATGTGTTTTAGGAAAAAGAGCGGTCAGGGACAAATCCGACCACAAGCGGATGGGTGAGGTGGCTGTCCACTTACGTGAGCCACCTCGCCCATGTATACTCCCGCTCTCGCCATTGTCAATGACTTGTCTTTCCTAATTTTACATCTTCCATCTCACTCCTCTACCCTAGCAACATCCTTTCTCAACAGCAACAACCCCTTGGAAGAGATCATGTCTGAGTGACATGGGAAGTGTTGTGTAGGCCTGGGTTATTTTCATGGGGATGCCTGGTTAAATGGTCATATGGAAGCTCCTTGCAAAAGGGTAGGAGGCGTCACCACAACATCTTGCTCAACACGTGCCACATTAAATGTAGATGAATTCATCTTGTGTACCCTCTTTCCAAATGGCAAGACATCGTTGACAACATATGTCCCACAAGGCATCGACTATGTCTCCGATACACAAGTGTGATGAGTCTTCGATGAAGACTCACCAACACTTGTGAAGAATGAACAAGGATTCTACATGTCTCGTCTTGGCAAGAGCTAAGGGATCACGCGATCAACAAATGATCCTATACAGAAATGACCATAATCACAACAGCCACGAGTGTATGGTTGACAGTTCGTAAACGTGACACAACCGTGTTGTGAATGCTAAGAGATCACACACGTGATCCTTTTTTTGTGACTTGTTGCATGGTTTGTATCGTAAAGTACGCAATGATCAAACCTCCTTGAGCAATTACGAACTGGATCCATTTGAAACAAAGGTGGAGGAATATGGAAAACGAGACATTCTTATGAAGAAATGGCGTTTGATTGTAGTTATGGAGTTTCAGGGTCTTGAGGCCAATGTCTCGAGGAGTCGAGGTCCAAAAAAGAGTCCCAGTATTGAGTCCAATTTGACTTTAGTACAGATTTGGTCCATTTCTCAGATTTGAGACAAGGAGAATTGCTGCGATGGGAGATCCATCGTGTCAGCGCCCTCCACACTTAGACGCCGCTAGGGCTTCGTTTCCACATTGAATTGCCACTTGGAACAATTAGTACAAGGATGAATGTTTACAAAAATTCCCTCCGATGACTACGCCCGTTTGTGGCACGGTTCATCTCAACCAAAATGGCTGAGGTGACCATTCGCTTGCTCTCCTTGGACGACTATTATGAGGGCCTTGGTTTTGTGCTCCACACAGTCGCAAAATGGACCATTTCCCTTACAACCTCCACATTCTCAAAGCCACCCCGACTTCTCGGTAGAGCTTCTCACAACAACAGCTACTCATGGCGTGACTCCACACGTATTGCTTGGATTGAGGGCCGAGGACCCAACACATGCCTCATGGTGATCCTCGTCATCGTATGTGTGCTTATGTGCTTGACTTGTTTGACACCTGTCATCAAAATACACTTGTTGCTTAATACAAATGATTTTCTACTGGTCTGTACCTCATCCCTGTGAACCACCTACGTGCTGATTGGCGTAACATCGTGAACCACCTACATTCCACTTGGCCTTACAATGTCAAGTGGAACATTGATGACTTGCATTGATTGGTTTCTAACCGCCGAATAGGAGAGGCTCGCACCTTCTGTTGCGAGTTACATTGCCCATTTCACCCCCACAAAGCCCATCTAATTAGGGAGGGTGAACTAGCTCTGATACAAGGACCACACACACTATTAAGCTGGCATGCCCACGCGTTGAATAATTGGCATAACATACCTGGTGCACTAAAAATATGGACGACTTACAGATGAATATAATGTCTGCTCACAGCGTACCCAGACGTCAAAGTTAACAATACCATACGAGCATGCTGCTCCTTTTGTAAAACAATGGGTATTATGTTTATTCATTTGTTTCTGGTTTGTATTTTTCAAATCACGGAGGGTTTGTCTTGGAATCATGGCATCATCTTTGTGAACATTTGCACAGGTTGGTGACTTAAACTGGTATCAACGAGTTATAACATACTGAACTGTGTAATACTGTCGTTTAAATGTTTGTGGTGCATGACTTTGCTGTCATTTTGGAATGGGGTAGTCACATTTTTGTACAAGTATGACACAGTGACGAGTACTTATCGTTAGTGTTCCGCAACAGGTTTGTACTTGGATGAGCGTGAAGAATACTCTAGTTTGTGTGTAGGTTCGCCGTTGCAAACCTTTCACCTTGCTGTATTCTGTTTGTTACGTACCAGACATACATGAGTCCCTAATGATTTTTATTGGGCATTCTTGTTATTAGGCATACATCCAAACGCGTGGCAAGACCACAATGTTCAATCTCACGGTAGAGGGTAAACTGGCCAATTGTCCTCGCCTCTAGCAAATCTTCCTAACCATTTGACAACTTCATCCACTCTCGCACATCCACGATAGAAGTATCACGACCTTTTGGTTGACTTCTCGACGCACCGAGACAAATCTAGATTTACAAAGATGCATCTCACATCTTCACGAAGCCCCCTAATTTCTTGGCGGGCCTTCTCAAATCCGACCACTCACAACGCGACTCCGCACGCGTCGCTAGACAATCGACCCAACAACCCTGTTTATGTCTCATTCGTAACTTGACACTTGTATACATATGTTTGATCATTTTGACACTTGTCATCGAATTACATATACAGCGATTATAAAATGCTCAAGTGTCCCAAATTCTAAATCGTATTCTACCTCAGAACTTCTCCGTTTGGCATAACACTTGGTATCAGAGACTGGACTGGAGAGGCATCCGACTACTTTACCCATTTGGAGGACTACCTCGCACAAGGCGTCAGCGCATCTCGTACGTGAAGACTTCGTAGACTTTGCGACTACAATGTGAGGCAAGAAAACGCAACCAGGGACTAGTAGAGGGTCTTCGGCGATGACTTTGGCGATGGAGGAGCAGAACGTGCCAATGCACGCAAATGCTGAAGTGAGAGCGAACACTGGTATGGCAGGCTATACGGCAGCTGGACCAACCCCTACAGCTTGGACGACCAGTCCGATCAAGGACCCAACGGTGATAAACCAGACGCCCCTACCAACGGCCTCAACGACGACAACAGGGACGACAGGTGGCCCCGGGTGACAGGCGCGGATCAACGAGGAACTAACAAACTGGATCTCCATGCTCGAGGGGATCAAGAGCCATGTGCTCCAATACATCAACATCGTGATGGAGGCTCTTTGCAACGCAAGTACATGAGAAGCAATGATTGTCAAGAGAAATTCCCAACTCTCGAGCGAACCCAAACTTTGTCTGGCTCCACCAGAACCGTTCGATCCTACAAACTCAAAAGGACCAACGGTTCGAATGTGGCTGAAGAGTTTGGAGGTGTACTTTACTGCTGCATGGGGTCAACGACGATGAGAAGAAAATTGACCTCGCGGCCGCGCTTTTACGTGACAGGGCGCTAAGTTGGTGGTCCGATCTAAATACCATCCAACAACAACAGGAGATTGACGAACAATCATTAACGCCCAACGACGCCTGTCTCATATCGTCGACCGCAGGCGTTCTACCCTTGGAGCAAATGAACCCACAATTGCAAGACACGCTGACGCCACCAACCGACTGGAATGAATTCTTGCGGGTGATGCTCGCACCCTATGGACGACTGAAAGAAAAGTCTGACGCATGGTACAAACTCCAATGTCTCCATCAGCAGTCCAGCGTGGCAGAGGACACGCAGAGATTCCACGAGATCATCACCGGAACCCCAACGAACTCTGTTTTCACTTCAACGACGGCCTCAACCAAGATATCCGGTGTGCCATCACTCTTTTGGCAGTCAAAATGACTTGCTGCGGATGATCACAGTAGTAGAAAGGATCGGTAGTGCTGATTTTAACGTTGGGATCCAAGAATCTTGCGGTTGGCGACCTCCTAACCACAACTATAATGGAAACGGAAAAAAACCATCGGCAGAATCCTTGACTCCGATGGATGTGGACGCCGTCGACCAGAGATAAACACGAACCTGATACAACCGCCGGAAAGTCGGGCACATCGCTTGCAACTGTTGGAGCAAGCAGCATGCCAAAAAAGGGGGAAAGTTACAAAAAAATGAGTTGGGAAACGACGAAAGGCAGAAGCGAAAGGCGCAACTCTTGTTCCCATAGAGCACTCTGCGCCGAATGATGGCCCATCCAAAATGACCTACTTTGCCATAGAGGATTTTTTAGGTCACAAAGTTCGACAAAGGGTACGAGGACGACAAACCAGCGATACGGCTAAAATTTTAGCCTCAAGGATGCAAGAGTCACATAACGGTAGCGGCACTATTGGATGGAGGAGCTTCACATAGCTTCGCAAGAAACAACATGGTCCGCAAGCGGGTTTTGCAGACCGAACCAGGGGTATTTGAAGGGAAAGTCGTCGATGGGAGGTTGCAAGTACGGAGACCCCAAGAACCACTACAACTACAAGTGGGGGATCTACGGGATGTAATGGTATGGAGGTTCTGTCCAATGAGTGATCATAAAATCATCATCGGATGAGATTTCATGTACCTGCACAATCCGCAGGTCCTCTAGAATAGCGACGACATCTACTTGGAAATCGACGGTGCCAAACGAAAACTTCAACGCGTGGGACGGAAGTTGACAGTAGAAGCAGCGGAGGTGGAGGTAACAGAGGAAGGCACAGTAGCCGAGAAGCGACAACCCGTGCAACTGATACCGCTCAACGTGGCCAAGTACTATATACAACAAGGAGCTCGTGCTTAGCTCATACATCTCAAGCCAATGGAAGCGGAAGTGGCAACAGCAAACTCCTCATTAGCATCATAAGCCTCATTGGCATCCACAAAGTTTGCGATGATACCCAAAGAGTTCACACGACTCATCTTGGAGTTTGCAAATGTCTTCCCCGGCGAACTCCTAAGAAACCTACCTCCTCAACGAGACATCGACCATCGCATCAAACTGAAGCCGGGCAACAGACCCATACTTCTAGGGGTATATGGGATGAGCGATCACGAGCTGACCGAGATGCTCGGCCAGGGGTTCATCCGCCCATCCACGTCAACATACGCTAGAACACTATTGTTCGTGAAAAAAGATGGAGAGATGCGGATGTGCGTGGACTATTGGGCGTTGAACGGCGCTACCATCAAGAACCAGAATCATCTCCCCCAAGCTGACGAGCTTTTGGACCAACTACGAGGGGCTCAAAATTTCAACAAAATTGATTTGGACAGTGGATATCACCAGATACGCATGGCAGACGCCGACATCAAGAAGACGGCATCCTAAACCCGGTATGGGCACTTCGAGTTCACAGCAATACTGTTCAGACTTATGAATGCCCCAGCAACGAACATGGCGGCAATGAACAACATCTTTTGTCCATACCTCGACGATTTTGTCGTAGTGTACCTCGACGAAATCGTGGTGTACAGTCGTACCCCAGAGGAGCATGATGAACATCTTCGAAACGTTCTCGAAGTTTAAGTAAGAGAAAAACTTATCAGAAAACTCTCAAAGTGCGACTTCGGTCGCCGTTCAATCAAGTTTTTTGGTCACATCATCAACGATGGACAGATCACCACGGATAAGAAAAAATTGGCTGCAGTCGCTGATTGGCTGACGCCAATCAACGTTTGAGACATTCAAGTCTTCCTTGGCTTCAGCAATTATTACTGGCGTTTCCTACGGGATTACGCCCGGGTATAAGCACCTCTCTCCGACCTCTCTTGAAAAGAGAGTGAGTGGCGGTGGGGAGAGAGCGAACACAAAGCGTTCATTGCTTTACGGAACGCTCTGACCTTGACGCAAGCCCTACGATTCCCCAATCCAACGGTCGACAACGTCATGGCTACAGACGCGTCAGACCGAGCCATCTGGGCGGTCCTCTTGAAAGACCATGGCAACGACAAGCAACCAGTCGCATACATGTCTTGAAAGCTTCAAGGATCAGAACTCAACTACGCCATACACAAAAAATAAATGCTGGCGGTCGTACATGCATTCAAGATGTGGCGGTGTTACCTGGAGTGCAGCCAATGCATCGTGCGCACCGACAACCATGCGTTGAAAAACATGAAGATGCAGCCGAACCTCAGTTGAGGTCAAACCAGATGGATGGAGTTCCTTAAATCCAGGTTCGGCTACGATATCAAGTACCGGCCAGGAAAAATCAACCCAATGGACACACTCAGCCGTCGACCTGATGTAATGGCTGTGGTGGCGACGCTACAACTGCCATGAGACCCATATCCCGAGCGGTTACTCATGCGAGAAAACGACCAGTACGGCGGATACGACAAGGCAAAACTCTGGTACACACACCCTATTGACGACGGCAATTCACTTGCTAGGTGGTCGTTCCACCGAACGACGAACTTCGTCGCATGTTGCTCGAAGAGTGCCACGACACAGGAGTAGGTGGGCACTTCAGAGAGGACAAGACGTTGAAGACGTTGGCAAAAAATTACTCGTGGGACAAGATGCAATCAGACGTGGCCAACTTCTACAAATCCTATGACACATATCAGCAACAAAAATCCTGTCGCACGCGGCCACCCGGACTTTTGCAACCGCTCTCTATTCCGACGGAACCGTGGACAGATATTTCCATGGACTTCGTCACGGGATGACGGCTCACACTCGAGGGATATGATGAAATCCTTGTGGTCATTGACGGGGTTTCCAAAATGTCCCATTTCATCCCAACAACAACCACCATTACCATAGAAGGAACAGTGCGGTTGTTTCTAAACAATATCGAACGACTACACGGCATACCGAAAACCATCACCAGCAACAGTGACGGTCGATACACCAGTCGTTTTTGGCACGAACTGATGACCCGCTACGGTAGCATAACTCAACTTTCAATGGCTTTTCATCCTCAAACCGATGGCCAAACCGAGCAAACAAATTAGTCACTCAGATATCTTCTTGCAACACGGTACAGACCTCATGGGACGGATTGGACACAAATACTCCCGACCGCCAAAATCACATACAATTCGACAGCTTCCACCGCAACAGGTAAAACTCCGTTTGAAGTGGTGTATGGCAAACGTCCCACCACATCAGAAGGACTACACAATCAAAGCAACATTCCCGCGGTCAACGTCCAACGCCGAGATTTCTCCACCATTTGGGAGGAAACACGGCACATCCTCGCAAAGACAGAAGTAGCAATGAAGCGAGTAGCTGACCAACATCGCAGCGACAACCTGTTCGGCCCTGGCGACAAAGTCCTCCTCAACTCGGCCAACATCAAACTTCGCGGAGGTGACTGTTCGAAGCTCAAACCCCCGTGGTTGCATGCCTCAAACTCCCCGACACTATGCAAGTTCATCCGTATATCCATGTTAGTAGACTCAATAACTACCAAGAACCCGGAGAAAACTTCCCTGACAGGGATGTCCCTCCCCCTCATCCCGTTCAAGTGGAGGAGGACATAGAGTACGTCATCGAGGACATCCTTGGTCATCGACAACAAGGCAAAACAATAGAATATCTTGTCAAGTGGCACGGCTATGACGCCACGCATAACAGCTGGGAACCCCACGATAACCTCCGAGACGTCGATCACCTTATCAACGGCTATTACTGTCGTCACTAGGTCACATTTGTATGCGCGGCGGGACGTCGCGGCTAAAAGGGGGGGAAGTGTTACATACCAGATGTACACGAGTCCCTAATCTTTCCGAGTTGGTATTTATGATATTACACAAACAGCCCATCACGTCACGGCAACAATGTTCACTTTGACGGTCGAGGACAAACCGGCCAACTGCCCTCGCCTCGAGCGAATCTTCCTCAACCTTTTGACAGCTGCGACTACTCTCACGAATCTACGACAGAAGTATCACGACCTTTCGGTCAACTTCTAGACGCATCGAGACGGATATGGATTTACAAAAGATGCATCTCGTATCTTCACTGTTGATTCTTGAAGCCCCCCGATTTCTCGGCGGACCTCCTCAAATCCGACCACTCACGACGCGACTCCGCACGCGTCGCTCAAAAATTGACCCAATGACCCTGAATATGCCTCATTCGTAACCCGACACTTGTATATATGTTCGATCATTTCGACACTTGTCATCGAAGTACACTTACCACATATTGTAATTTTCTCAAGTGTTGCAATTTCGAAGTCGTGTTCGGCCTAGCAACATCTACCTCTTCACCATCTACGCTCCGTCCGGTAGAACACCATGACTAAAGCAGTGGACTTGGGTATGCCGCTTTTTTTTTCTGGACGATGGAGAAGCGATTGCAAAATTTCAGTAGTCTGGGTATGGTCCTGACTAGGTGCGGGGACTCCAGTTCAAAATTGACACTGTGGGTACCTCGTCTATGGGTCAAATCAGGAATGCAAGGCAACCGAGCAAGGAAGGCAAGCACGCAGGGCAAGTTCTGCAGGCAGCAGCTCGTCTCCTTCCCGGTGCTTGCAGATCAGTTCGACACCCCGCGCAGTCCCTCACCCTCCTGCTTGCGCTCCCGCTCTCACCATCCCTCTCCTGTACCCCCTTCCGCTCGCGTGCTGTACGGTCATCGAGGGGTGGGGCCAGGTAGTTCGTTCTCTCTGAGCGCGAATGGCTGGGTGGAGCTCGTCCACGCAGCGCAGCCGATGGATGCTCACTGCGGATGAGCTGGTGGGTTGGCGCGTGGCTGCGCATGGGTGTTACGATGCATGGGTGTTTGGATGCATGGGTGTTGGGATGGATGGGTGTTAGGATGCATGGGTATGTTTGGATGCATTTGTGTTCGGGTGCGTATGTGTTTTCACAGCACAGCCTTTCACACGATGATTGGGTATCTGGCTTCGATGGGTGTGTGGATGCGTTGGTGGTGCACCGATCATTCGTGCACCCTTGAGCGTCTGTGTGCCTTGGTGTGCGTGTTTGTGCGCTGTTGTGCGTTGGTGTGCGTTGTTGTGCGTTGTTGTGCCTTGTTATGCGTTGTTGTGCGTTGTTGTGCGTTGGTGTGCGTTGGTGTGCATTGGTGTGCGTTGGTGTGCATTGTGCGTTGGTGTGCGTTGTTGTGCGTTGTGCGTTGGTGTGCGTTGGTGTGCTTTGGCGTGCGTTGTTGTGCGTTGGTGTGCGCTGGTGTGCATTGGTTTGCGTTGTTGTGCGTTGGTGTGCATTGGTGTGCGTCGTTGTGCGTTGATGTGGGTTGTTGTGTGTTGGTCTGCGTTGTTGTGTGTTGGTGTGCGTTGATGTGCGTTGTTGTGCGCTGGTGTGCGTTGGTGTGCGTTGTGCGCGTTGGTGCGCGTTGTTGTGCATTGATGTGCGTTGGTGTGCGTTGGTGTGCGTCGTTGTGCGTTGATGTGGGTTGTTGTGTGTTGGTCTGCGTTGTTGTGTGTTGGTGTGCGTTGATGTGCGTTGTTGTGCGCTGGTGTGCGTTGGTGTGCGTTGTGCGCGTTGGTGCGCGTTGTTGTGCATTGATGTGCGTTGGTGTGCGTTGGTGTGCGTCGTTGTGCGTTGATGTGGGTTGTTGTGTGTTGGTCTGCGTTGTTGTGTGTTGGTGTGCGTTGGTGTGCGTTGTGCGCGTTGGTGCGCGTTGTTGTGCATTGATGTGCGTTGGTGTGCGTTGGTGTGCGTTGTGCGTTGGTGCGCGTTGTTGTGCATTGGTGTGCGTTGGTGTGCGTTGTTGTTCGTTGGTGTGCATTGGTGTGCATTGATGTTCAAGGGTTTGCGTTGGTGTGCGGTGTTGTCTGTTTATGTACTTTGGTTTGCGCGTTTGTGTGCAGTGTTGTGTGCTGGTGTGCGCTGATTTGTGCATTGGTTTGCATAGGTTTTCACAGCAATGGGGTAAGGTCTGCTTCAATCATATGTATTTTGCTTTCAATGCTCGCATTACAAAAAAATCTGTTCTTCGGGCAAGGCATGCGCGTGCATGCCTTGCCCGAAGAACGGATTTTTTTTGTAAAATCTCCATTCTTTGGGCTGCCTTGAAAATTTGAAGTGCCTCTAAGGAAAAGTGAAAAGAGGTGGGGCCGGCAACACTGGGTGTACGTTGGCATGCCTTGGTGTGTCCTGGTGTGCGTTGCGTTGGTATCCGTTGTTGTGCTTTGGTGTCCGTTGGTGTGTCTTGATGTGTGCTGGTACGTTTTGGTGTGCGTTGGCATGTTTTGGTGTGTTCAGGTGTGTTTTGGTGTGTTTTTTTTTTTTGGGTGTTTTGGTGTGTTCAGGTGTGTTTTGGTGTGTTTTGGTGTGCATTGGTGTGCATTGGTGTGCAGTGGTGTGCATTGGAGTGCATTTGTGTGCATTGGTGTGCATGAGTGTCCATTGGTGTAGATTGGCGCCCTGGGCTTGCCTCAGCATGTGCTGGCCTGCGTTTGTTCTGTGTTGGTGTCTGGTGGTGTGCAGCGGTGGGTGGCGTTGATGTAAGTTGATGTGGGTCGGTGTGCGTTGGTGTGCCTTGATGTGTGTCGCGGTTAGGCATGAGCAAAAAAGTATTCGTTATTCGAATATTCGTACAGATATTCAAATATTCGAATATCAGATACCTGTTTTACACACCTAGACAGGTATTCGAATATACTATCTGTAAGTATTCGTGAGGTATTCGTGCAGTATTCGTGCAGTATTCGTCAAGTATTCGTCAAGTATTCGGCAAGTATTCGTCATTTATTCGTCAAGTATTCGAATAGTTGAATGATATTCGAATATTCGTCAAGTATTCGTAAAGTATTCGTCAAGTATTCGAATCACGAATAGAGGATTTCATGAAGTATTCGAATCACAGATACCTCAAAATGAGGACAGATATATTCGAATGCTCATGCCTAGT
>SZWC01007971.1:30710-44037 GCA_023375785.1 Penium margaritaceum
ACGGCAAGAATTTGGCTAAGTCTGGAACGCTGAATATAAAGAACAAGGAGAGTTTACAAATGAGCCCCTAGCGGGCTTAAGTAGGGGCGCCGGCAGCTAGCCGCACCGGGCCCCGTCACCCCCGCTGAGCCAAAACGGGTCAGCGGGGAGAACACACTGCGTACACCACGATAACAACAACGGTGGTCTCCTCGAGGCACCGGAACAGCTCTCCGAGTACCCGGGTCTCGACCACCGAGAAAATACGAACAGTGCCAGAAAACCTCAGAATCAGCGTCCAGTCATCACAGACGGCTTTCGGAACATCGGAAGCCCCACAATAGCCATCGGGTCTCCTCGTCGCACCGGTACTGTCAACCGGGTGCGCGGGTCTGAACCCACCGAGAAAACTCTCCTACCTCCTGACANTACAAATGAGCCCCTAGCGGGCTTAAGTAGGGGCGCCGGCAGCTAGCCGCACCGGGCCCCGTCACCCCCGCTGAGCCAAAACGGGTCAGCGGGGAGAACACACTGCGTACATCACGATAACAACAACGGTGGTCTCCTCGAGGCACCGGAACAGCTCTCCGAGTACCCGGGTCTCGACCACCGAGAAAATACGAACAGTGCCATAAAACCTCAGAATCAGCGTCCAGTCATCACAGACGGCTTTCCGAACATCGGAAGCCCCACAATAGCCATCGGGTCTCCTCGTCGCACCGGTACTGTCAACCGGGTGCGTGGGTCTGAACCCACCGAGAAAACTCTCCTACCTCCTGACAGGCCCACATGGCTGCCGGAACGCATGGACCGCGTCTCGCCGGCGTTGTCGTAGGTGCTGGAGAAGTCTCGGTGCAGTCTGGAGGCCCGTCGTGTCGTCACGCTCTCCTCTGCCATATACCCCGAATGTGGGTATATCAGTAAACTAGCAGTGTCAGTCGTGACGGGTGGAAGCCACACAAACCAACAGAGCCCCTGGCATAGAAGTTTCCATGGATGGTCATCACGTATGCTCCATTCCATCTCATATGGCAAGAACGGAGGATTCCCTAATGTTAACCTGACACGTGATTTTTTTGGGGCACCATTTTCCAATAGAAGATCTAAATTTGCCTCACCCATTCCCAATTTCATTACGAAAAGAGAAAAAAAAGCTGAACTGAACATCACCTCATTTGAAAATAATCTTCACCGCCCCATAGAATATGTGGATTTATGTTTAATGGTATCCAGTGTAGGTAAATTCTATTTTTGGAATTCACGCTGTTGTGGAAGTATCCCCATCTCTATCTTATTTTGCGAACAACTGCATCCTCTTGGGGTCGGGTCCAACTTCCGGTTGGGTCTCGGTGCCTGACTGAACCGCCGTGTCAGTCTGTAGGGAGCAGGGGCGAGATGTTCAACATCCTCGTACGATATTCATGCTCGTTGAGTCCAGCACGTCGTCGCGGCTTGCCGTTCGCGGCGAATGCAACAGAGGGCGGGCAAACCCACCGTCGCCGCGTGGGCTGTCGGTGTCAGTTCGGTGGTGGTTATTTTGAAGGCGGCAAGATCGATTATCACGCCGCTTGTTTGCGGGGGTGTTCGGATTCGGCGTGACGCCGTTCGATTTACGGATGAAGTGCGATGCATCGCGAATGTAGGAATCAGGTCTCTTTTGTTTAGGACTAGACATACTGCGGTGAAAGGTTGTGTTAGCTAAGACTCACAATATGAAAGAGGAGTCATGCCTCGCCTCACCAAAGCGGAGCCAGTTAAGCATCCGAACCTTTACCTCCAACGTATTTCTCTAGCCCTCGGGATGGCCCGAAGAGTCTTTTGCAATACACGCCGCTAGTACCGGACCCTGAGATTCCCCTTCTGAAAACACAATCATTTGCGAGGGCCACCATGTCGGAAGTAATGTAAAGCCAAACACGACCGTGAACATCGTCGACGCAACGGACGGCAATCTCCCACCGGATCTGGACTCTAGCTTTCGCCGGAGCTCATGATTTTGTTTGGATCAGTTCAGCTGCCGATTTAAGTCGGATCGATTGAGCGCAAAGTGGGTTGGAAGCTTTCACTCCATTCAGTGCACTGCGTTGAAGATCCATAGAAAACATTTCGGAGAAAAGGTGAAGTCCATCCTCCCAACGCAATATTAGTGGTGCTGACGTCGATGAGGAAACTTGAAGTTCCTCGATGACTCTCCGCGGTACTTAGATGATCTGTTCTGCTATTCGAATCATGTTTTCGAAGCTCATGGTTGAGAAACCTTGCATTTCGTGTTTGGCATCATCGCGCAGGAGAAACATACTTGGCCAAGCCTTGCGACCACAGATGACGTCAGAAACACCAGCCGCCAAGGGCCTCCTCAAGACGTTTTCACTTCTTATCTGTACATTTGACCACTAGTCGTATGTCCTGAATCTCATATTCCTTTTTGCCATGATGGAAGAGGAAGTTGAGAATATTATTCATTTACCCTGGTTGGAGTGTGCGAAGGCAAACCTCAAAAGGTCATAGACCCTTCATAGACTACAAGGCTCCCGCCAATACTTTAAATGGATTTATTCAGATCCATCATTTGGGGAGCTTGTGCCCGTAGAGGTGGGAACATTCACTTGTACTCTTTACTCAGAACTTTGTAGGAAACATGTTTTTCCACGTCGTGAGAAAACATAACATGGGGAGTAACCAAATATTTGAATCTCTAAGGTTATGCGAGAGTCACAACCTCGATAGAGAGGGACATAGAGCTCCCAACGACGATTGGAAGAAGGGTTCCTACCCCATTATGATGAATTTTTGTCCTAATTTTTATACATCGAGGATGCAAAATTGTATTTTAGGTAATGGAAAAGGTTTGGGTGTCATGATGTAATGCAAGGACACTATGGGTGAATGAAGAGAGAAAAGAAATTCATTATTTTCAAAATTTTATGTGAACGAATTATCTCATTTAACATTTGGAGGAAAGGGTTGAAGTAAAAAATGTGATGTGTGATAAATTTAAAATAGTGAAGCCATGGTTGATGTAGGTAATAGAATGTAATGAGAGTCTAAAGGGTGAGTTATTGAGAAGAGGAGGTGTAATATTTTGCGTTAATTCACTTAGAAATCAAGATAGGGTAAGAATTATGTCCCTTTTGTGATTTGTTATTGTCTTACAATTAATGAGGGGGGTTTATCATCAACTAAAAATTTCAGGGTAGAATTTGATTAAATAAACATGTTTAAATCGTTTTTAAAATAAAAATATTGTTGTTGATGAACAAATTGCATCCATAATCGTTCATCCTCATATTATTCACATAGTTGTGCCCTGGCCCAACCTATTGGCAATGACAAAATTCTCTTGTGTGTTACCTTGCTGGTTTACCCAAAACCGCATAAATGAGAAAAGGACGCTATATAGTGTTTCCATAATCAAATTCAGAAAATTAATTATTTTCATTTACATTTCTAACATGTTTGATTGGAATATCCAATCTATTTTTACATTGTAGAGTGAAATTCTTACACGCAAGAGATGTTCAAGGATATCAACCTCTACCATTGTTGAATGGGGATCTTGCAGGCCACGCGTCGACGGGGATTTAAAGTAGCACGGACCTTATGGCCTGTACCAGACTCGCCGGTGTCCGTTGCGACAGGGAATTTTGAGCGGGGCTTTCGCGTCGACGATGGGTCAACGGTGATCAAAACCGTCACGAAAACTGTGGCGATGAGTCAACTGGAAGCAAAATCAGTCGCGACGTGTGAAAATGTTTGCGAGCTGACGAGGATTCATTCGGACAATCGCCGGCCACCGTCAACGGGATCTAACCGGCGGGGTCTCCACGGTGTGCGGTGGAGCCTGTAGCTCGCCCTGCCATTGGTCGAAAGGATCGTAGCGGAAGTATCGCATGACTTTACACCTGCCGGATAGCCACCGTAAGCTGACGTCTCCTGCCGTCCGGTGGGATTTTAGTGGAGATTGTACTTGCATTTTTCAACTCTATGCCTCATGCGATCGATGAACGGATGCTGGCTACAACATCCGTACAATTTCTTATAAATTTTGAAAGTTCAAACCATTCGTAATTTCATATTTTTGAGCTCCAAGTCGCGACCTGACCCCATGCCCGAACCGCCTCGACAAGCCTCAAGCCGCTCGACCCCTTCGATTCGCGAGAGCTGACTCGAAAGGGGGTACTTACGCCACGACACCACTGCTCCTCAGGCATTTCACGCCATGGATTCCGATGACTCACCCACCGCCAGCAACCCTGAGGGCTCCTCCCACCCTCCGTATGGCATCCCGTCACTTTGTCGCCTCCCCTCCACCACCGTTTCAGGGAGCCAGTCTAGAAGTGCAGGCACACCTAACCTTCGGGGTCGTGGTGCTTTTAGACATTCAATGCGCGCCGGACACAATGGTGCACGTGTTGGAAACCGTGGTGGTGGCCGGCTGACATTGAACCCTATGGCTTCGTCCGCCACCTACTCTGTTCATGGCTATCACAACACGACTCCATGGTGGGCCGCCGCCACCAACAAACCGGGTATGCGCTGTCCAGTTGCCCCGTTTGCCTACGCTCTACGCCAAGCTTGTTTTGACACTCCACTTCCTAATTATGTTATGTGGAGTGCAGTAACAATAAACTCCCCCCACAACAACTCTTGCACTGCTGGCTACGGTCGAGGACGGCATGCCCATGATACCTCCGCCACCCCCTTCGCCACTTGTTCACACGGCATCCCCGTCTACCCCGCCGATGTGGGTTGCCTGTGAAGAGGTGTTTGCAGGCCATGGCGTCACATCCTTGGGGGAACATCTTGCAGCTGTTATGTCTGCACACGGCGTTGCACCCACTGCTTCAGACTACTCAACGCCAGCTGCATCTATGGGTACACGCCGCGACGGCAACGGCAGTACCCCCAGCCGTCCCGTGCACACGACTACACCGAGCATGGCTACAAACTCGGAGGCAACCAATTCCGGAGACACGGGGGGTTCCAAGTTGAAGGCGGATTTCTGGACCCCCGAACGCGACAGTTCGCTTCTCGCGCTCGCGTTGGACCATGTGGCAGAGTTTCGCGGTGTTGGCCGCGGTTGGATGGGCACACTGTAGTCCTTCATTGCCCCAATGCTTGGTCCACAATTCGGTGTGATGTTCACCGTGTCGTTGAACCAGGTCTGAAACAGGATTGACAACTTGCTCCGTGTGTGGAAGGTGGCATTCGGGATCGTGTGTCTCATCGGAAAGCCGCTGAACCGGTCTTCCTGACGGCTCGAGATTGAGGCTGAACATTGGAGGCAGCTTCGACATTTGCACCTGAGGGTCATCAACCAACGGGAGGGTAAACGCATCCCGTGATATGACCTCGCAACGAAGCTTTTCCGTAAAGACGAGGCCACGGGTGAGCACGTCGTCGACACAACGATGGACATGGACAAGGGCTACGCCACCAAAGGTGGGGACATACCGGATGTGGCGGTTGACCGTCGTCCGGCCATTGAGAAGCAGCTGGACAAGGTTGCTGCCATTGCTAAGAACGCAAGCATGGTCAAATGTGAGGTCGTGTCTGTTGCTGGTCCTAGGTCTTGTTTTGATGAGGCTATGTTTCTTGTGCAAGATGACGCAAACATCCACTTATCATACAGGCGTGGCTTCCTACTCAAGTTAGCGGAGCAGCTAGTGGAGTGTTCTTTGAACGTGTTTACGAAAGGTGCACTCCATGAAGAGATTGTTTGTGATGTGTAAGGGATCGAGGATCCCTCCATGCCCAAACCGGTGCCATCCAGCGATGATGGCAGCAATGGGAGTGGCTCTAATGCTGACATTGACCCAAAGCCCAAGATGAGCAAGTATCAAGTCGAGCTAGCAAAGCGTCGCAAGGTATGGGCTGCAGAGGTGGATGCCGGGGATGCCGATGGTGAAGAGCGTGCAACCGATGCTGCATTTGCGGCGGCATATGTTGCTCATCGCAATCGTGAGAAGGCACAACAGGATGGTGTGAACAGTTTGTAGGAGGGCGTAGATAGTGTGCTCCATTGTGATGAGTGATGTACATGTATTGTTGTTTGTGGGAAAAATTTATGTACATCATGCGTTGTCCGCATCAACATCAATGTCCTCCTCATGTCCGTCCTCCTCCCGCCAGGTTTCTTAATCTAACCACATTGAATGCGCAATGTCATGCCGGGTTGTGCGCATGGCCTCATCAGTAGCACGCATACGTGGTTGTAGTCAGTCGTCAGAGTCTTGAGGTAGGTACTCCGTCTCTTATATGATGTGGGCAATGGACTCAAATGGCTCTAGACGGTAGATCATGTTATGCATGACAAAACAAGACATAATGAGCCTACTTTGAAACATGACATCATAAGGTGGGAAAGCCCTCAAAATTTGGAAGCGGCCTTTCAACAAACCAAAGGCGCGCTCCACCATGGAACGTGTCGAGGCATGCCGTTGGTTAAACAATTCCTTCGAGTCTTGAGGGCGGAGCTGGTTAGCACCGAACTCTTGTACGTGGTACCGCCGCCCACAGTATGGAGTGATGAGCCCATGGCCTTCTGGAAAACAGCATCTGTAAGCATGTAGCGTCCAGGAGGGATGTGCAAACCGTTTTGTATGGACTGCCTAAACATGCACGAGTCATGAGCGGAGCCCTCCCAATCAATGGACACATATGTAAACAGCAAATGTGCATCACAACATGCAAGGACATTTTGCGAAGTCTCTTGGTGTCGGTCAAAGTATGCCAATCTTCTCGGACCACGCACGGTGATGGGGACATGCGTGCCGTCAATGGCACCAATACAATCTGGAAACCATGGTAAGTAGTCGCGGCGTCCTTGCCATATAGCCGGGGGTGGGGCGTCAGCCACCGGCATGGTGATGGAGTTTGCGGCTTGGCGACAAATGGCCCGCACCACCTCAAGCAAAACTCTTGATACAGTTGCATGCCCACGCTGGAATCTTTCCGAAAGCTCTCTCATGCTGAGTCTAAACACAACGCATTGGAGCCACAAGAGAAGCTTCTCCTCCACTGTCATCCGCCATATATGTAGGATGTCCCCCACCGCGCGGAAAGCATCAAAAAGAGCTCGCCAGGTTGAGATGGAGATTCGGGTCATGTTGTAGAGTCGCTGTGGGTGGCCGACTTCAATCTCTAGGAACCAAGCCAGACCGGTGAACGAACCGGTCAACATGGGCCTCCTAATGCCACACCTCAGAATGCGACGTGTAATGTTGTAAGGGACGCCAAGATGAGGGCGTTCAGGAGGATACGTAACTCTAGGACGTGGTTCACTATGGCATTGCGTACGTTGTGGTCATCCATGGCTGTGAAGGAAGTGTAGGGTTGTGCCAAGAAACAAGAAACGCTACTTAACGGGCGACAACCATGGCGACACTCGAGTCGCAACCACGCACCGGTAATCTCGACCCATGTAGCGACGCGGGTAGGTCGCTCTGCGACCTGGCCTAGAGAGTACCGTTAGCGACGGTTTCGAACTCGGAGGACCGGGTTCGAAACCGTCAACGGTACCCTCCATTCAACGGTTCCTTCCGTACCCGGTAGATGCGCGCGAACTTGGGGCCCATTTCCGAGAAATGATGCCATATTGGTGGACGGCAGGGACCGCGGGACAATACGCCGATGTCCGTGCTTCTCTGCGGCAGGCTCTGCGGTGGACCCAACGTGCGCGCTCGCTCTACCGCACCGTACACCGGCGAGTCTGGTACAGGCCCTTAATGAAGTCCACAACCCCTGAATGTTACGAGCAGTATCGTCTGAAACAATGTGTAATGGATGTTTTTGATAGGTGTGAGACGGAAATGACAGAAGGGCAAAATGTTACTTTTATGAGCGCGCAATGGGCGCCGTATGGGGACGCAGTACTTTTGCCGCAGAGAGAGAAATGCTCAGTCGAAACCGAATCATCTTCGCGTCGCCACGGCGGGACGTCGAGGGTCTTGTGTTCCCGCCGCAACACACACAACCAGCAGGGACCTGCTGGACGCCTGCATCCCCAAAGGAAGCGATCTTCGGTTGACTTGACCAGCTGCACATGCACCATCGTGCGCTGCCCTTCAAACCGTCGCTGGTTCGGCTGGTGACGTTTTGCTCTCCTCGGGAACATAAGTGATTCTTTCAGTGCTTCGGTGCTGGGTGCTTGGGTTCTTTGTGCCCCCCAAGTGTAAGGCATGCACCGGCAACCTGCCAAGACTACAGCAGCCTGTTCATGCTGCCTCGATCTCGCCCGTGGATCGCTCACCTTCGTAGCATCGGGAGAACGCGGGGGGACTGGCCTGGGCTTGGGACTTGCGCACTGTCTCCCTCCTGTGTCTCTCCCTCTCTGTCCCCCTTCCTCTTCTGATTCCCGACTGCCTCTTTCCGGGCCCGGGCAGCCCACCCCTCCATCCTCCATTCTGGCCATGTCTCCCGTTCAGTCGGGGGCGCCCTCGTCCTCGCCCACCGTCGCACACCGCCTCCGGCGCCACTCGTCTTGCCTCCGGGGCCACCCCCACGGCCACATCCACTAGCCTCACGCCCGGCCGACGACCACCCTCCCGATCTAGAAGGGGGAAGGGCACGCCGGCGGCGCGCGGGCAGCAACGCCCGCCCCAGCCCTGCTCTCTGCTTTCTGGCACTGCCTTGTTCTGGTCCCTGCTCTTGGATGGTGAGGCCCACCGGGCTGTCAGGGCGCGCCAGGCCGTCTACCGATCTGGCCATCCAGTCATCTTCGTCTCTTTCTTGTCCTGGATCCGCACATCCTCCGATGCCAGCCATGGCAGTGCCACCGCTGAGGCCCGGGAGTAGATTCAGCGGCAGCAGCGGCAGCAGTAGCAGCTTTGGCTGCGACAGTTGCAGCAGCAGCAGCAGCAGCAGCAGCAGCAGCAGCAGAAGCAGCAGCAGCAGCAGCAGCAGCAGCAACAGCAACAGAAGCAGCAGGAGTAGCAGCAGAAACGTTTGTCGAGCGTTGGAAGAGCAATGCAGGCGGAGGAGAGGGCGACGGGAGGCGAATCGAGGGGCTGCCGCGCTGCTGCTGCTGCCGCCGCCGCTGCTGCTACTGCTGCTGCTGCAGGGCGCTGTGCCTCTCGTGTCCTCGTCGGCTGTCTTCCAGGATCCGGACGCACTGAAAACCAGCGATCGGCATGGGCCGGAGGCAATGCTTGCGGCCGAATCGCGTGCGGCTGAAGCCAGCAGTAGAGCAGGGCCCGAGAGGGGATCGGCGGGAGCGGAGCAGGGAATGGATGTAGCCGGTGCCGCTGCCGGTGGCGATCCAGGTTTCAGGGACACTAGCGGACACGTGCCGCGGGAGAGCTTCGCCGGGGAACTAACGAGCTCGAACGGTGGCACAACCGGCGGTGTCGGCGGCAGCAGCAGCAGCGGCAGCAGCAGCAGAAGCAGAAGCAGAAGCAGAAGCAGAAGCAGAAGCAGCAGGAGCAGCAGCAGCAGCAGCAGCAGCAGCAGCAGCAGCAGCAGTAGTAGCAGCACCAGCAGTGTATCTGAAAGCTGGTTGCGGCGAAAGTTGAGGTGGAGCCGGCGGCGGATGGTGGCAAGCAGCAGCAGCGACGTTGTGCACGGGGGCCCCAGCCAGGTAGCCAAGCCGTCCGCAGCTGCGGCCGGCGACAGCGTAGGTGCAGCAGGGACAGCTACGGCTGCCGCAGCAAGGAGACGGAGATGGACCACCGGCCGAAGCAAAGCCGGGCAACAGAAGAAGAACAGAAAGAAGAACAAGAGAGGCAAAAACGGTCAGAATCAAGGGCAAAGGCAGGCACTGTCGGCAGTCTCGGCCGACCCCGGAGGACGGCGAGTCACCGCGTCGTCGCCGCGTCTGAGCGGCGGCCGCCTGCCTCCACGTGCCGTCAAGACCCCCTCCACCGCTGCCCCCGGCCGCGGACGCTCGCCCAGTGGGAAGAGCCTCCTCCCTCCACGCGCCTCCTCCCGGCCCCGCGGCCGCGTGCCCCGCCGCTGGCCCTACTCCCCGCCGCCGCCGGCGCGGGCTCGCGTCCCCAAGGCGCCCACCGCCTCCCTCCGCTCTCCGGGGCGACTGCTCCGCTCTCCCCCTCCGCCGTCGCCTCCGCCGCCCCGGCCTGCGAGGCGGCGGCTGCCCCCGCGGTCTGTTCCTGCTGGCGCAGCAAAGCCCCCTGCTGGAGCAGCGAAGCCGCCTGTGGGCGGTGGCCGTCCCACTACGGGCGGGCGCAGCCCGAAAGGCCGCAAGCCACGGCCTCCCCCGGCGCCGTGGAAGCGGCCCGTGCGGCCGCGGCCGCTGTTTGGCAACGTGACGCTGCACACTGTCGACAGCGCACCGTACTGCCTTGACACGAGGTGTGCGTTTGCGTGTGCGTGTGTGCACGCTTGTGATTGTGCTTGTGCTTGTGCTTGTGCTTGTGCTTGTGCTTGTGATTGTGCTTGTGATTGTGCTTGTGCTTGTGATTGTGCTTGTGCTTGTGCTTGTGCTTGTGCTGGTGATCGTGATTGTGCTTGTGCTTGTGCTTGTGCTTGTGCTTGTGCTCGTGCTCGTGCTAGTGCTTGTGCTTGTGCTTGTGCTTGTGCTTGTACTTGTGCTCATGCTCGTGCTTGTGCTTGTGCTTGTGCTTGTGATTGCGCTTGTGCTTGTGCTTGTGTTTGTACTTGTGCTCGTGCTCCTCCTCCTGCTCCTGCTCCTGCTTGTGCTTGTGCTCGTGCTTGTGCTTGTGCTTGTACTTGTGCTCGTGCTCGTGCTTGTGCTTGTACTTGTGCTCATGCTCGTGCTTGTGCTTGTGCTTGTGCTTGTGATTGCGCTTGTGCTTGTGCTTGTGTTTGTACTTGTGCTCGTGCTCCTCCTCCTGCTCCTGCTCCTGCTTGTGCTTGTGCTCGTGCTTGTGCTTGTGCTTGTACTTGTGCTCGTGCTCGTGCTTGTGCTTGTACTTGTGCTCATGCTCGTGCTTGTGCTTGTGCTTGTGCTTGTGATTGCGCTTGTGCTTGTGCTTGTGTTTGTACTTGTGCTCGTGCTCCTCCTCCTGCTCCTGCTCCTGCTTGTGCTTGTGCTCGTGCTTGTGCTTGTGCTTGTACTTGTGCTCGTGCTCGTGCTTGTGCTTGTACTTGTGCTCATGCTCGTGCTTGTGCTTGTGCTTGTGCTTGTGATTGCGCTTGTGCTTGTGCTTGTGTTTGTACTTGTGCTCGTGCTCCTCCTCCTGCTCCTGCTCCTGCTTGTGCTTGTGCTCGTGCTTGTGCTTGTGCTTGTACTTGTGCTCGTGCTCGTGCTTGTGCTTGTACTTGTGCTCATGCTCGTGCTTGTGCTTGTGCTTGTGCTTGTGATTGCGCTTGTGCTTGTGCTTGTGTTTGTACTTGTGCTCGTGCTCCTCCTCCTGCTCCTGCTCCTGCTTGTGCTTGTGCTCGTGCTTGTGCTTGTGCTTGTACTTGTGCTCGTGCTCGTGCTTGTGCTTGTACTTGTGCTCATGCTCGTGCTTGTGCTTGTGCTTGTGCTTGTGATTGCGCTTGTGCTTGTGCTTGTGTTTGTACTTGTGCTCGTGCTCCTCCTCCTGCTCCTGCTCCTGCTTGTGCTTGTGCTCGTGCTTGTGCTTGTGCTTGTACTTGTGCTCGTGCTCGTGCTTGTGCTTGTACTTGTGCTCATGCTCGTGCTTGTGCTTGTGCTTGTGCTTGTGATTGCGCTTGTGCTTGTGCTTGTGTTTGTACTTGTGCTCGTGCTCCTCCTCCTGCTCCTGCTCCTGCTTGTGCTTGTGCTCGTGCTTGTGCTTGTGCTTGTACTTGTGCTCGTGCTCGTGCTTGTGCTTGTACTTGTGCTCATGCTCGTGCTTGTGCTTGTGCTTGTGCTTGTGATTGCGCTTGTGCTTGTGCTTGTGTTTGTACTTGTGCTCGTGCTCCTCCTCCTGCTCCTGCTCCTGCTTGTGCTTGTGCTCGTGCTTGTGCTTGTGCTTGTACTTGTGCTCGTGCTCGTGCTTGTGCTTGTACTTGTGCTCATGCTCGTGCTTGTGCTTGTGCTTGTGCTTGTGATTGCGCTTGTGCTTGTGCTTGTGTTTGTACTTGTGCTCGTGCTCCTCCTCCTGCTCCTGCTCCTGCTTGTGCTTGTGCTCGTGCTTGTGCTTGTGCTTGTACTTGTGCTCGTGCTCGTGCTTGTGCTTGTACTTGTGCTCATGCTCGTGCTTGTGCTTGTGCTTGTGCTTGTGATTGCGCTTGTGCTTGTGCTTGTGTTTGTACTTGTGCTCGTGCTCCTCCTCCTGCTCCTGCTCCTGCTTGTGCTTGTGCTCGTGCTTGTGCTTGTGCTTGTACTTGTGCTCGTGCTCGTGCTTGTGCTTGTACTTGTGCTCATGCTCGTGCTTGTGCTTGTGCTTGTGCTTGTGATTGCGCTTGTGCTTGTGCTTGTGTTTGTACTTGTGCTCGTGCTCCTCCTCCTGCTCCTGCTCCTGCTTGTGCTTGTGCTCGTGCTTGTGCTTGTGCTTGTACTTGTGCTCGTGCTCGTGCTTGTGCTTGTACTTGTGCTCATGCTCGTGCTTGTGCTTGTGCTTGTGCTTGTGATTGCGCTTGTGCTTGTGCTTGTGTTTGTACTTGTGCTCGTGCTCCTCCTCCTGCTCCTGCTCCTGCTTGTGCTTGTGCTCGTGCTTGTGCTTGTGCTTGTACTTGTGCTCGTGCTCGTGCTTGTGCTTGTACTTGTGCTCATGCTCGTGCTTGTGCTTGTGCTTGTGCTTGTGATTGCGCTTGTGCTTGTGCTTGTGTTTGTACTTGTGCTCGTGCTCCTCCTCCTGCTCCTGCTCCTGCTTGTGCTTGTGCTCGTGCTTGTGCTTGTGCTTGTACTTGTGCTCGTGCTCGTGCTTGTGCTTGTACTTGTGCTCATGCTCGTGCTTGTGCTTGTGCTTGTGCTTGTGCTTGTGCTTGTGCTTGTACTTGTGCTCATTCTCGTGCTTGTGCTTGTACTTGTGCTCATGCTCATGCTCATGCTCGTGCTTGTGCTTGTGCTCATGCTCATGCTTGTGCTTGTGCTTGTGCTTGCGCTTGTGCTTGAGTAGACTGTAGTTGGTAGTTGTTGATCTGTGCCATTGGACATGTGGTGATGGTGATTGTATCCATGCTCATGTCGGTGGTGTTGGTGATGGCAATGATGGTGGCGATAGAGATGGCGATGGCGTTGATGATGGTGATGATGCTGATGCTGATGCTGATGACACTGCTGACGTTGATGCTGGCAGCCATGGTGTCTGTGGGCCATCGGCGTCGAGATCCCACTGTGCATTGTGCAACGTGCAATGTGGGCTATCGGGGTTTCACTGTGCAGCTCGCCGGCCTACTATCTTCGCATGGGCTATGGGACTGGCGCCGACAAGTGGATTGTGTACCTGCTGGTGAGTGTGTGTGGTGTGTGTGTGTGTGT
>SZWC01007971.1:50951-84612 GCA_023375785.1 Penium margaritaceum
GCACCATGTGGCGCTGCCTCCTCCCCCAGTACAACCTCTACTACGTCAAGTCTCCCTTGTTCATCGTGAACCACCTCTACGACTACGTGGCGCTCACCATCGCCATGTACAACGGCAAGCGCACCGCCAACGCAACCCAGACGGTCCTCCCCTGCATGCGCGCGCTCAACTACCCCGGCTGCACGGCGGGGCAGCGCCGCTACATCATGCTGCACGCGCGCTACATCCTCGGCTACGTCGGCGCGTTCCTGCAGAACAAGACGGCGGGGCCGGGCGGGGCGGCGGAGGGCAGTAGGTACGGGTCCTTCCTCGTGCGCGACGTGCAGCACTGCTCGCTCACCACGTCGCTGTGGAACTCCGCCACGCTCGCCGGCACGTCGATGCGCGCCGCCGTCACCGAATGGGTGCTGCGCTCGTGACCGCGACACCCAGGACGGTAGGAAAAAAAAAGGAAAGAATCTGTCATCGTGATTTTCCCCCCTGGCTGGGCGCGTGGACGGAAGATGCCGACCCGCAAACGAGGAGAGGGAAGGACAGACGGATGTAGGCTTAGGGAGAAAGAAGAGGAAGTAGAGGGGGAAAAGGGGGCAGAGCCTCCATCCCAGAACTGGCAGCGGTCTCCACTCGGTTTCTTTTTCTTCTTGGTCTATAGAACTGTGGATTCCTGTCCTTGGTCTGTGGCGGCGTCAGGTCCTTTTTTCTGCGACCATACTCGTGGGAGGCCATCGCCGCTCAGTTTATTACTTATGTACTTTTGGTGTACTTCCGGCCCCCTCGACATATGAGCGGGGGGTGGTCGGAGGCCCAGGTGAGGGGTGTTGCAAGAGTCAGAAGACTTCCACAATGGCAACACAGCGCAGCCTCATCCTCTATTGCCGTGCGCAAGCAGCAGCAACCTTCCTGTTGCTGCTCCTGTTGCTGGAGGAGGGGCAGCAGCGGGAGGGTGAATGATGACACACATGTGTGGCCATAGTTGGCTAGAATACCTTCTGTAGTGTGCCCTCACCAGGTGGAGGGTGAGGCTGTGAAGGTCACGCCCGGGAATGTCAGGATGGCTGGTACTAAGCCTGTCCTGGTTCCGTGACGCCTACAGCCGTTGCCCCTTTGAAGGAGTTGCAGATCGTGAGTTCGTGCGGATGCATGATTTGCAGACGCTACAGTGCCCATACTGCCTTGGGCCTCAACCGTTATCCCATGAGCCCATGGAGTGCAGGGCACCATGTGGAAGTAGAAGCATTTTT
This sequence comes from Penium margaritaceum, assembly GCA_023375785.1. Lineage (NCBI taxonomy): Eukaryota > Viridiplantae > Streptophyta > Zygnematophyceae > Desmidiales > Peniaceae > Penium > Penium margaritaceum. The sequence continues at coordinate 52,193 of SZWC01007971.1, forward strand.
TCTAGTCTGTCTCTAGGGTGAAAAGAGAGCTGGTGGCATGCCCCAGACTTAAAGTTATTCAAGTGTGGAGAAGGGGGTTGAAAGCCATCCTACAGAGACATGCTTGGTTCACTCTAGAGGTGCTTTAATGGGGATGATACTGACCTAAATACCTACTAAATTATCTGCTTCATGCACTTCAGGTGAAGGCAAGTAAGGTGGCTTGGAGATAGTATGAAACTACCTGGGCGACACTACTCCCAGTAGTATCGCTGCTGGTAGGGCAACGTCTTCCAGTCAGCAGTTGCACCAGCACAGGGGGGTGGGTGCAGAGACAGCAAGGATTGGGCGAAGCGAGACACTCAGAGTCTCATGAGTGAAAATAGCTTCAATCTGCATGGAAAAATGACAACTGATACATGTAGGTTGTGCAGAACAATGTGTGGAAGAAAGCATGCGACTGTGGGTGAAGCATGCCGAGATAGGTGCAGCACCATAGACACGTATCTCGAACACACAACCTATCAACAAGATGGGTGGAGGCAAATCATGTGTCACAGCAAAAAGAAGTGATGAGCGCACCTCAGCCTAGCAACGAGCAGGCGACCAGCAAGCTCACCCTCCCTCACTATCCACACCACGGGTGGATTCGAATCAGCTGACCTATTTTGTGGACTAAACCTGTCAGCAAGTTGTTCGATGGTCTCCTGTCAAGAAACCCGACGAAAAACCCAGATATGAGCAACACAAAATCCGAAGTGTGTGAAACGAGCACCAAACTACTGCAGGTCGTCGAATAATCGATTGCTGCAGTATGTCTCTAGAAACTGTCCTAGACGAGCTTGTTGGGGCTACAACATGGTTGGAGTAGGCCTGGCCCCACGCTTGTTGCTTTGCACTGCCGCCCCCATTAGCTGCTCTCAAACTTGTGAGAGGAAAATTGAGCGAGGAGTTAGCGTCAGAAAGGCAGACATAACTGAGAATGAATGGATTAGCAACTGAGAATGAGAGCAACTGAGAGACCCCTCACAGATCTAGGCCTTGTTGTGATTTGTGACGTTCCTGTCGACCTGTACAGTTTACTGTGACCACTCGGCCGTGTCCATACTCGTGCAGATCCCTGATGCGGACCCAGGCGGTACCGGTGCGTCGTCCGGTGGCGGACTACTGACTTGAAGCTGACCGACGGCCGTTCCAGAGCTCTGGACGCTACCTGGGACCTCCTGCAGTTTTTCTGCAGCACGCAGGACTTTATCGGTGGACTGGCCGTGGGCCCGATTTGCATGTTTTTGCATTGTGTTTCCACCGTTCGATGCCGGATGCATGCATGTGACCAGTCGTAGCGTCTGGCTTGTGATTCTGCACGTTTAGGTTCAGACGGCGTAGCATTCTGACATGTGTGCGCAGAGTTACGGCCAAAACAGTGGTTTTGGGCCAGTTCTAGGACAGATCTTGCACTGCCGCGTGCGACACCCGCCGTGCGCCGCGGCAGGTACTTATGCCATGGACCTGTCATTTTTCATTTCTCTCTGCAATTGTATTCAGTTTGAGTTTCCTGACACTGTCCGTGTCCCAACCCAGACCCTTGCAGTTTTGTCTCAAACTTGTGACTGTTGTCACATGCTGACCTGGCGCTGACGCCTAGTGTCACGACAAGTGGTTAAGAAGGTTCTAGGAAACTTCTCATGGTATCAGAGCAACAAGCCAGAGCTTGTTGTGCTGCACAACAGAGATGCAGCAATCGCAGCAGCAGTGAGTAGCAGCAGTGGCAACAGCACACAGCAGCAGCGACAGGTCTTGGGAGGACCCACCAACCTGCGCCATTGCAAGGCGTAGGCCGCAACACCTGCGCGACAGAGGAGTCGTGCAGGAGGGGTGAAGCAGTGTAGCAGCACGCCAGCACAGCAGCGCCATAGCAGCTGTCCAGCAGCGCAGCCATAGAGCTGGCAGTTTTGACCACAGCAGCAGCAGCAGCAGCAACATCGGCGGCGGCATCAGAAACATTAGCAACAGTAGCCGCCAAAGTGGCTTGAGGCCATTGCCGTCAAGCTTGACGGCAGCAGCAGCAGCAGCAACAACAGCAGCGTGCGCCACCGCTGCCTCTGTCCGTGCAACTTCCTAGAAGCCGCACGGACGTGGAGGAGCCGCGGACGAAAATCGCGTCAGCCACCACCTCCCCGTCGGCACGAGCTTGCCCTGGCTTCAAACGAACGCCGTTTTTGGCGTGTGAGGGTGCGTTGGAAAGCTCTTCTCTCAAGCTCTCCAGAGCTACTATTCACGCTCTGTTTCGTGCTTCGTCGCCACCAGCAAAGACTGAAGTGCACCACAGATTTGTTTTCTGCTGAAATTCGGGCAGAACAGGGAAAAGTGACGTTTTGCCACTTTTTCCAACTTTTTGCGACCGAAAATTTCACCATCATGTTCATCACATTCAGGAGCCTCTGTGGTCCAAATTTCGCTTGATTTGGACAACCTTGAATTTTTAGTGCCGAAATTTTTAAATTTCAGCACTTAGCCAAATTTCTGGCCGTCAGCACCATACTTAGCCAAATTTTTGGCCGGACAGTCAAAAGTTGCCAGCGTCTCAACTCGTCGAGAAACACTGACGGTTTTGAAATACGACAAACTTGACCTGTCGCCCCATGCTGAGCGGCGACATGAGCCTGTCCGACAAGGAGAAGGGACCAGGCGACCCCTCCTCCTCTTCGTCTGGTGTACTGAGTCCACGCTCGCAGGCCATTGAGGACTTGCGAAGCCTGCAGGATGAGATGCGTCGCCTCCAGAGAGAGCAGACTGACGCTATCCGCACGCTGACTGAGCTTCTGCNGGGTTTCTGAGGGAGCTGCCGGCGTCGCGGTCTCTACCCAGCAGTCGGCTCAGGCACCCGTGACAGGCACTCGACCTGTCCCACCACCTGCTGACCTCCTGGATGATGAGCCACTCATGCCAGGCATTACTCATGATTCCCCGGCTCAGGAGATTCGAGTTCTTCAGGAGCGCCTCCGTCAGCTGCAGACGGGCACCCGATCGCCTCCGTTTTCCCCGATACGATTGTCACCTGACTACCCTGGCGACTATCCACTTCCGGGAGTCTTCCCCGTCTCCCGTCCTCCTCAGCCTGCGGTCGCCCTCCCCACAGAGCGGCAACCCAAGGACTTTGAGACACCACCCCGACGGTACATCACTGAGGACGGCTTCGACTGCTGGGAGATCCTCTTTCAGGTTTGGGCCACTTCAGAGGGTGTGTGGCCCTACTACCACAGCCAGTATCAGTCTACAGACCCAGCAGAGGTGCTGACAGCAGCCAGGGCGATGCGCGGCCTCCTCTACGCCATGCCACGCGAGACCGTCGTCGACTTTCGCCCTTTCCTTGGCGAGTCTAGCACGGGCACCGGCGCCGATCCACGCGGAGGTTGGGATCTGGCCCTATCTCTGCTGGCCGCAGAGATGCACGCCACCCGAGCAGCACACATTCGTGCCTTCCACTCTCTCCATCAGAGGCCTGGAGAGCCTGCAGCCGATTACTGGCGACGCGCCATGCGCATCTACACGCGTCTTGGGACCTCCGGAGGCACACAACTGTGGGCGCTCCGTACAGTGATGCTCGGAGTTCGCCTTGAGTATACTGACATCTTCACACGGTACAGCGACGCCATCCTTGAGCCTTTCTCAGCCACTCTGCAGCTTCTCCCTTGGGCGCATCAGCTTTTCCTCCAGGTGACTTTAGCCCGCGAGGCAGCCGTGGCCCATCAGGAGACTGCCCTTGCTGTAGCAGTCGTCACATCACCACCATCATCCCTCCTGCAGTCTCCTTCATCGTCCATCACGTCCTCGTCTTCCTCCTCCTCTTCGGCCCCGCCCACACCCACTCAGACACAGGGTGTTACAGCAGCAGCTCAGGGGAAGAAGAAGAAAGGGAAGCGGGGACCAGGTCAGCAGCAGTCACAGCAGCAGTCGTCTTCCAGTGGTAGCAGTGGACGTTCCGTTCATTGCTACAACTCTGGCGGCACCCATCGCTACACCGAGTGCCAACAGCCGCTGGACTGGGCGCGAATTACTCGTGGGCTCCAGGCGGCACACGCTCTCCGTTCCACGTCCAGCACGTCAGCCTCGACTTCCTCGGGACGCGTGGCAGCCACGACTACAGCTGTTCCTGCTTCCCCACCGGCGAGTAGCAGTGATCCGGACCCACGCGACCGCACCATCGCCGAGCTTCGTCACCTTCTGGCGCTCCGCTTTCAGGGAGGTGCGAGTGTGTTGTCACAGCCGAGTGATTCACAGACTGTCGGTCCGTCTGTCCATGTGGCTCGGGATGACTCGTGTGGGAGGACACAGTCGGCATGTGATGATGATGGGCCTGACTGTACAGATTGGATTCACGAGTCCCACCTTTGTGCCCTTCGTCGTTTCTCCCCACCTGCTGCTCAGCGTCCGTCTGAGGCCGAGTGTTCCATTGCCCGTTGTACAGTGACATCCTCCAGTCGTGATGCCGGTGGCACTTGGATCATCGATTCAGGTGCCACTCATCACATGACATGTCGTCGTAGTTACTTCGTTGTTCTCGGCCCTGTTGCGTCTGTTCGTTCCGTTCGCACCGGCTCTGGTCAGTCCTTGCCAGTGCAGGGTGTTGGGGTTGTGCGCTTCGATGGTCCGTCTGGCCCCTTGTATCTCTCCGAGGTGCTGTTTGTGCCTGACCTTGAGCTCAGTTTGCTTTCTGTACGTGCTTGCACACTGATGGGACTCTCTGTGGAGCACACTGCCGAGTCCGCGACTGTGACTGCCATTGACACTCGCAGCATTGTTCTGTGTGCCTCTGTTGTGGATGACCTGTACCGTGTTTCCCGGGCTTCTGCCCCTTGCTCCACTTCCCCATCAGCTCGTGTTTTTGTCACTGGTGTTCTGTCTCCTGAGCACCAGCGATTGCTTCATCGCCGTCTGTGTCATGTAGGCTCCGACACTGTGTCGAAGCTCATTCGGACACAGCCCGCTCTCGGTCTTGATGCGGCTTCTTTCGAGAAGCCGCCCAAGTCCGACTGTCTTTTCTGCGCCCAGAGTAAGATGCATCGCTGCACCTACCCTGACTCACGATCTCGCGCACTTCGCCCTCTTGAGCTCGTCCATTCGGACCTTCTTGGTCCTCTTCCTGTCGAGTCTATGTCCGATAGGGGTCGAGACGTCCTGACGCTGACTGATGACTTCACCCGGATGCGGTGGGTCTACAGCCTGCGCCAGAAGAGTGACGCCGCTCTCGCGGTTCGCCTCTGGACAGTGATGGCTGAGCGCCAGTCCCGCCACACGCTGCACACTTTCCGATCGGATCGTGGCGGCGAGTTTCTCGGCGAGATGGATAGATTTTTCGCTGAGCACGGGATTTTTCACCAGGTCTCCGCTCCTGCTACTCCTCAGCAGAACGGTGTTTCTGAGCGTTGGAACCGCACCATGGAGGATGCGGTTCGTGCTATGCGGTCTGAGTGCGGTCTCCCAGAGTCCTTCGCTTTTGAGGACTTTGCCTACATGACTTGGGTCTGGAACTGCCTCCCGCACGGTCCTCTTCCGGACCACGTCACACCGTGTGAGCTCTGGTTTGGCCATCGTGCTGACCTTCGTCTCGCTCGCGTCTGGGGGTCCTTGGATTCCGTGTGGTACACCGAGGACCAGCAAGGGTCCAAGGTCTCACCGCGAGGTCGCTTGTGTGCCTTTGTCGGCATCTCCCCGCGATCGAAGGCCTGGTGATTTTGGGACCCTACCCGTTGTCATATTATTGAGTTTTGCGACGCGCTCTTCTTTGAGTCCCTCACCTACCGTGATCTGACGTCGATTACGTCGCTATCTGTCATGCACATCCTTACGTGTGAGGTTTCTCGCCGGATGGGGGAGTCTTCGCCTACGAGCACCCCTCGTCAGGCTGATGTGTCCGTTCGAGCTCCCTCCACTTCACGGTCTCCGGCTCTTGATGACCTAGCGATCATCGTTGTCGGCCCAGAGACCTCTCCAGCACCACCGGTTTCTACCCCGGTTCCCTCGCCTCCCTCCAGTACCCATGATCCTACACATGTGCGTACTCCTGTGTCCGCCGGCACTCCTGCCTCTGTGTGTGGTCCTGCCTCATCTGTCCCTACTGCCACACCGAGTCCCGTGTCTCCCACACACGCCCCTCCTCGCACAACATCACCAGCTCCCTTGGCTCAGCTCTCCCCGGCTGTGACTGTGCCCGTTCCTGAGCCTGAGGTGTGCCCCTCGAGCCCAGGTTACTCCCGTGAGCCTGGCGGTCGTCTTCGACCATTGGACTCCGGAGCTCAGTGAGTGTCTGGTCCTGCACCCAGGTGCTCCACTCGCAGCGTCGCGAGTGGTGACCCCGGCAGAAAGGCCCTAGGCCTGAGTGTCCGCACTGAGCACACAGAGGTACATCCAGCGTGTCCAGTAGGGCACGACCTCGTCACTCGCGAGTTCCACATCGCTTGTGATGCAGCAGCCGATCTTGTGGTCATCAGACGTAGCACTGAGGCGTGTGCTCTTGGCACGCAGAGCTCTCCCGCTTTGGCACCTGACCCGGGCACACTGAGGGAAGCTCTCTCATCACAGGATGCTGACGCTTGGCGTACTGCCTGCGAGGATGAGCTTCGCGCCATCCGAGAGCACGGAGTTTACGAGCTAGTCAACCTTCCACCTGGAAGGAAGGCTATTCAGGTCAAGTGGGTCTTTCGCAAGAAAGTGAAGCCAGATGGCTCACTGGAACGCCACAAGGATCGCTTGGTCGTCAAGGGGTAATCTCAGATTGAGGGCATCGATTACACTGACACCTTCGCCCCTGTCGGCCGTATGACCTCAGCTCGAGCTCTGTTCGGTGTAGTGGCTCAGCATGACTGGGGACTACACCAGATGGATGTGAACAATGCGTTCCTCCATGGCTCTCTAGATGATAAGGGTGCACACCAAATCCTGGGTTCCCAAATCGGATTCGCAAATCCGGATCCGAGATCCGGATTGGCGAATCCGAATCTGTGAAAATGGATTCGTCAAAGATTCGCAAATCTGTTATGCAAGTCTTTGAGGAATGGACGAGGGGAGGGAGAGGGGGTGAGGGGAGGGTGGCGACTTAGAAAAAACAGCAAGGAGTCCAGGCCAACTCCTCGCATGAGATAACCCTTCTTGGTAGGGTTGTCGCATGCATGTTTATTGGCCTGTTGTGGACAGCAAGTCACGTCAGACGCATCACTGACAGACAGGCTTGGTGCGTGTCTGAACAGGCTCGCAAACCACTAGTTGCCTTGGTGGGCAATCTACGGCTACCACATCAGGCTTGTCACCAAGCCTGTGGTTTGTCAGCAGTTGAAAAGCCAAGTTTGAACTGCCGAGGTCCTGCTGTCGACGCATTGACGAGGACGAGCTCTCACCATCGCATAAATTATTATGTGTGTGTGGCGACAAGGGTTGATCCAGACCACTGTCTTTTTTTTCAACTCTAAGAGCCTGCTGCACAGACCCGTGAAAGGATTCACAAATCTGTGAGAATTCGCAAATCCGGACCCGGATTCGCGAATCCGGGTCCAGGGTTGGATTCGGATCCGCGGATCCAGGTCCATCCTGAGATTCGGGAATCCGGCCCGGTGTGCACCCTTACTAGATTAGGAGATCTACGTGGCTCAGCCACCCGGTTTTGAGGAAGGCGACAAGGTCTGGCGCTTGCGCAAGTCCTTGTACGGCCTCAAGCAGTCTCCTCGGTGTTGGAACCAGGAGATCACCGGCACCCTGACTCGTGCGGGATATGTACAGAGCGAGGCAGATCCCTCTCTCTTCATCCACCGGACACCTGAGCGGTTCACCGCCATCCTGGTCTATGTCGACGACCTTCTGATCGCGTCTCCTTCACTGGAGGCCGTGAAGGAGGCCAAGGCCGTCCTCCAGACTGCCTACAGGATGAAGGACCTTGGTCCTGCAGCGGTGTTTCTCGGCATGGAGATCGTACGAGACCGCAGACGTCGTACTCTGCTACTGCACCAGGCCCGATACACACGCGTTGTGGGGGAGCGCTTCAGCGATCTCCTCGGCGTAGTGCCCACGGCTTCCACACCCCTCACACCCGACGGGCAGGATGCCCTGAAGGTGGACGATCCCACACAGCTGGGGGAGATAGTGGATGTGACCTTGTACCTCCGTCTCATCGGATCCCTGATGTACCTGGCCACTACCACACGTGCGGACATCGCATTCGCCGTCAACCTCCTTGCCCAGTTTTTGCAGGCTCCACGTGCTAGAGCCCTTCATGCGGCTGTGCGAGTGGTGCGGTACGTGGTCTCCACACCGTACCTCGGACTCTGCTTTCGCCGGCAGTGTTCGGTGGTCCTTGATGGCTACACCGATAGGGACTGGGCCTGGAGTCCAGACGGACGCAGTCGCACTGGTTACGTGTTCCTGCTTGGTGGTACCACTGTGTCCTGGCGTAGCGGGAAGCAGGGCTGCATTGCACGTAGCTCATCAGAGGCAGAGTATGTCGCTCTGGGAGCAGGGGCTGCTGAGGCGGTATGGCTGTAGCGTCTGTTCCTTGAGCTGGGTCAGTCAGGACCCACCATTGTGCTTCGTTGCGACAACCAGAGTGCTCTTGCTATTGCGGAGAACTCTGGTGTCTTCCATGCTCGCACGAAGTACATTGCAGTAGAGCATCACTTTGTGCGTGACTTGGTGGAGCGACACGTGATCTCCGTCATTTGGGTTGGCACTGACATGCAGTGTGCTGACTTCTTGACGAAGGCACTAGCACGCGGAAAGTTCCTGGTGGCCATTCGTTCTGTCGGGCTTCGCCCCTTGCCTCAGAGTGCTTGAGTATGGGGTGTTGTGGTGGCCATTCACTACGTCGTTGCACGCGTTGTTGTACTCGTTTCAGTGCTGCACGTGTATGGACATGCGTACCATCGGGTCATGGGGTAGTGTTGTGATTTGTGACGTTCCTGTCGACCTGTACAGTTTACTGTGACCACTCGGCCGTGTCCATACTCGTGCAGATCCCTGATGCGGACCCAGGCGGTACCGGTGCGTCNCACGCGTTGTTGTACTCGTTTCAGTGCTGCACGTGTATGGACATGCGTACCATCGGGTCATGGGGTAGTGTTGTGATTTGTGACGTTCCTGTCGACCTGTACAGTTTACTGTGACCACTCGGCCGTGTCCATACTCGTGCAGATCCCTGATGCGGACCCAGGCGGTACCGGTGCGTCATCCGGTGGCGGACTACTGGCTTGGAGCTGACCGACAGCCGTTCTAGAGCTCTGGACGCTACCCGGGACCTCCTATAGTTTTTCTGCAGCACACAGGACTTTATCGGTGGACTGGCCGTGGGCCCGATTTGCATGTTTTTGCATTGTGTTTCCACCGTTCGATGCCGGATGCATGCATGTGATCAGTCGTAGCGTCCGGCTTGTGATTCTGCACGTCTAGGTTCAGACGGCGTAGCATTCTGACATGTGTGCGCAGAGTTACGGCCAAAACAGTGGTTTTGGGCCTGTTTTAGGACAGATCTTGCACTGCCGCGTGCGACACCCGCCGTGCGCCGCGGCAGGTACTTATGCCATGGACCTGTCATTTGTCATTTCTCTCTATAATTATATTCAGTTTGAGTTTCCTGACACTGTGTCCGTGTCCCAACCCAGACCCTTGCAGTTTTGTCTCAAACTTGTGACTGTTGTCACACGCTGACCTGGCGCTGACGCCTAGTGTCACGGCAAGTGGTTAGGAAGGTTCTAGGAAACTTCTCAGGCCTAGCTCAACTCTATGCAACTTGTTACTCAGGTTACCAACCAATGAGGAAATTCCTCTTTTCTCCTGGCAGGTTGAGTTTCCCGGGTGAGCCCTGCCACACAGCCGACAGCCCCAAACTCGGGAGTCCTCCGTTTTTGCTGAAAACTCGACCATACCTAAATACCCACATTGCGAACGCAGTCGTGCAGTCAGAATCATCGAGAAAACTAGCAGCAAGGAGTTATGACTGTTGTTGTGTGTGTGTCGTACACGGCTTATGGTGACCCCTCGGCTCATGTCCATTCACGTGCAGATCCCTGAGACTGACGACGGTGGCAGAAGACCGGCGGCCGGCGGCGACGGGCGCCCAGAAGACTTGTATCTTTCAGATACGTGCTGTGGGACATCACATAGGCGTGCATCTATCAGGACGCAGATCTTGTCGATGCGGCCGTTCTGGTTCAAACGGCTTGTCACTCTTGTATCTTTTAGATACGACGTGTCTGCAGGGAGTTATGGCCAAAACTGTGTATTTACCACTGTTTTGTCCTGCTAGAAAATTGCGCCCTTGTGTGCCACGTGTGTATGCAGTCACTAGGTCCATGACACTATTTAGGTTGTCCAGGCCTCAGTTGTTATCTCTCTGTGCACAATTCAACATTTTCAGCTTCTGACACTTGTGCTTGTGTCCATAGCCAACCCCTTGCTGTTCTCACCTGTGTATGCTAGTGAGTTAGCTGGCCGGCTTGTACTGCCATGCCAGCGACAACAGTGCTAGGAAGATGTCTCTCATGGTATCAGAGGTGCGAGCCAGTGCTTGCACAGCTGCGTAGCAGAGGCGCAGCAACCGCGGTACCAGTGAGCGTCCGCAGCCGTTGTTGTGAGTAGCAGCTGCTGCAGAGCCCACTGTCACGGCGAGAGGTCCTGGGAGGACCCACCACATTTTCAACCGCTTTCTTAATGCATCCGCGACAGCTTCGCGGCCGTTCCGCGACAGCAGAAATCGATCCGCAGAAAACTCCAGGCATTCCGCGGTGATGCGAACTCCACAGCAGACGCATCAACTCCGCGGATGCATCGGAAAGCGTCAACGTTGCCGCGACTCTGCCACGGTCACTCGCGTTGTTCTGAAGTGACGACCCCTCGGTGATGACGCCGTGGCAAATCCACGGCGTTCCGAGGATCCGCGGCACTCCGCGGTGGAAGCTCAGCGGTGGCTCCGGAACGCATCGGTGTTCCGCCGGTGGTTCACCTGGTGCTCCGCGGCCGCAAGTCCGCGACAATTTTGCGGCCGTCCTGCGGTCGCCAAACGCGACATCTCCGCGTCAGTTGCGGAACGCACCAACGGATGCCCCAGCAGATTGCGGCACCTCGCCGCGTTTCGCGTCCGCGACCGCGGCTGCTGTTCCGCACGACCGCGGTTGCTGTTCCGCGGCAAAAACCGTGGAATTCCGTCGCATTAAAAATCTACGGTGACAGATCCGCGGTGGCAGCTCCGCGGTGACAGCTCCGCGGTGACATCTCCGTGGATACTCCGCGGTGACCACTCCACGGTGGCATTCCACGGTGGCACGTCCGTGGTTGATATTCCCGCTACAGAACACAGCAGGGGTTCCAGACAACTAGCCATCATGCCGAAACAAAACCCCACCAACGCCACCACCGACGCTGCCGCCGAGGGCAACGCTGTTAGTGGCCAACGCCGGCCGCCGCCGTTGTCACCACAGTGACAGCATCAGTAGCAGCAGCAGCAGCCACAACATCAGTCACAACCACAGCAACAGCAGCAACAGCAGCAGCAACAGCAGCAACAGTAGCAGTAGCAACAGCAGAAGCAGCAGCAGTGGCAACAGCAACATTCGCAACAGCAGCAATAGCAGCGGCCACCGAGTCCGACAACCTTGGCGGGCCAGGTGCGCGCATTGGCTGACCTAAAGGTGGAGAGCCGCCTCACCTTGACAAAGCAAGTCGCTGAGCTGCACGACCTGATCAGGGGCCTATTGCCTCAGCAGCAGCTATCCCAGTAGCAGCAGCAGCACTCGTCCGCAGACCCAAGCGAGGACCACCTCCCTCACGGCGGCAATGCAGATGAGGTTGCGGATACCCTCTCCGACTATGGCGAGGAGGGTGAGGAGGAGCTGCTGTGAGCACGCCTCATCCGCCTGGAGGCGCGTCGCAGAGCACGTGAGGCCAATGCCGCCCTCCAGGGCACAAGCTCGAGCAACGACGCCGGCCTAAGCTCATCCCGCTGCCCTCTGAGCTTTGAGGAGCTGGCTCTGCGGGCCCTCCTGGGCAAGGGGGTTGCCTCCTATATGCTGGTCCCATGGCTTCAGCCGTCGCTCTGCCGACGGTCAAGCCACCCAAGTGGTTTGAGTCGGACCCGCCCGTCTTCCAGATTGGGAACGACTGGGAGATTGGGAAGTCTTGGGAGCCGCGCTTTCGCATGTGGGCCATGAGCGAAGGAATCCTTGCCTACTACCTCACCCCATATCAGGCGTTTGACCCCGTCCAGTCACAGATGGCGGTCCGTGCCGCCTTAGGCCTGATGAAAGCCGCCCCAGACTTCACCAAAGACTTTAGTCGGTTCCTTGGTGATCCTCTGACCGGCTCGGGAGCTGACCCTCACGAGGCGTGGGCACTGCCTTTCACTCTTTTTGAGGGGGCCACCTTGGCCCTGACGTCCCAGCGCCTCGCCGACTTCAACTCCCTCTGTCAGACTGCTCAGGAGTCCTCAGCTGACTATTGGCGCCGAGCGATCCAACTGTATGAGGAGCTGGGAGACGATGCCCCTGCGCAGTACACAGCCCTCCAAATCATCCTCTACGGCATCCATCCCGACTACGTACGTGTCTTCAACAACTTCGACCAGACTCTGCTTCGCGACATGGCGAGCGACGGGACCCTGCTACGTTGGGCCACCCTCCACTTCCTGGAGGTTGCCGGCATGGACGCCGCGAACCGCGCTCGTCGCAGCACCTCTTCATCTGCAGTTGCCACCGCATCCACCTCCCCGCCGTGTACATCAACAACGGCTCTAGCTCAGGGGAAGAAGGGCCACAAATCGTCAGGTGGTGGTTCCAGCGGTGGGACCACCAGCGGCACCAGCACGAACAATGTCAGCTGCAACAGCAGCAGTGGGAGCAGTAGCAGCAGTGGCAGCAGCGGCTCCGGCGGCACGACGGGCCACGGGCTCGTATGCTTCAACTGCGGGGATGACCATGGCTACCCCGACCGCTCTCGCCTGACAAGCCGCCCATTGGACTCGGCCAAGGTCACTCGTGGACTGTTGCAGGCGCACGAGGCGCGCATACACCAGACGTCCGGTGCGACCGCCTGCTCGGCCGCTACTACCGCAGCCGTCCCAGAGGTGTCCGCAGCCACAGCAGGCTCCTCCGTGGATCCTCGCGACCAGGCACTCACCAAACGCGACAGGACGATAGCCGAGCTGCACCAGTTTCTCACCCTGCGCTCATCTCAGGGAGGTGCGAGTGAGTTGACTGAGTCGAGGGGTCGTGTTGCCAATGGACTGTCTGTGTCGTTGCGTGATGATGACTGTGGTGGTCCCCACACCCAACCGTGTGCGCGTGACAGACCCGATGATGTCTCTTGGCTGCATGCTTCTCATGTGCGCTCCGCTGGTCGCCTTGTCGTGTCCTCCGGTGAGCGTCCTGCTGCCGCGCCTTGTTCCGTCGCCGAGTGCCATGTTGCCCCTTGTACGCGTGTCACTGACGCCACCTGGGTTGTTGAATCTGGTGCCACCCATCACATGACGTGTCACCGTGACGCCGTCATCGTCTTGCATCCTGTTGGCACTGTTCGCACTGCAGCTGGCCATGAGGTCCCTGTCCAGGTTGTTGGGGTTGTGCAGTTCACCGGGCCCGCTAGTCCCGTATACATCTCCGACGTCCCCTTTGTCCCTGATCTGGAACTCAGCCTACTGTCTGTCCGTGCTTGCACCAAGATGGGCCGGGATATCACGCGCATAGCTGCCGATGCTCGCATTGCGACACCGAGGAGACCGTCCTCAGTGGGACGGTCGTCGATGATCTATATCACATCTCTGGGTCCTCTACGAGTGTCCCCCTCTTGCCTCCATCTTCCAGTGCGAGTGTTTTCATCGCTGGTGCTTTATCCCCCGAGCACCACCATCTCCTGCATCGACGCCTCTGTCATGTGCACCTGGGCGCTGTTGATAGGCTGATCCGCACTCAGCCTGCTCTCGGTCTTGATGCGGCGTCCTTCGAGGCGCCGACCATGACCGACTGCCTGGCCTGTGCTGAAAGCAAAATACACCGGTCCACCTATCCTGCGTCTGTCTCCAGGGCTCGTCAGCCCTTGGAGCTTGTCCACTCCGACCTCATGGGTCCGCTCCCTGTCGAGTTTCAGGAGGACCGCGGATGCTACGTCCTGACGTTGATTGATGACTTCACGCGTATGCGCTGGGTCTACAGTCTGCGTGAGAAGAGCGATGCCGCCATTGCGGTCCGCATCTGGCTGGTCATGGCCGAGCGCAAGTCTCCCCACCGCCTTCAGACCTTTCGCTCTGACCGTGGCGGCGAGTACCTCGGTGACTTGGGCCGCTCCTTCATCGAGCTTGGTGTCTTCCACAACCTCTCCGCTGCCGCCACCCCCCAGCAGAACGGTGTCTTAGAGCGCTGGAACCGCACCATGGAGGATGCGGTCCGCGCCATGTGCGCCGACAGCGCTATGCCTGAGGCCTTTGCCTTCGAGGGCATGGCGTACATGACCTGGGTCTGGAACCGCATTCCCCATGGCCCCCTCCCAGGTCACCGCACGCCCTACGAGCTGTGGTACGGGCGTCGCACGGATCTACGTCTGGCCCATGTCTGGGGCTCCCTTGCCTGCGTCTGGTTCACACCAGAGTAGCAGGGGTGCAAGCTCTCTTCGCGGGGCCGCATCTACGCCTTCATCTGCGTCATCCCGCGGTCAAAGGCCTGGCGGTTCTGGGACCGTGAGCGACACCGCATCGTGGAGTCCCGTGACGCTCTCTTCTTCGAGCATCTCGCCTCTCGCGACCTTGCTCGCATCCACGCTCTACGTGCTGCTCATGCTCCTGGGTGTGTCAGACACCGTAGTGTGGGGGAGGCTCTTGTCACGGTTGGCACAGTACCCCCGGCCAGTACGGTCACTCCGTCGCCGGCACCCCAGGGGCTGTTCCCAGAGGCGGTACCCACTGGCACCCCTAGCCTTGCCCCATCTGGGGCTCGCTCCTCTGCCCTTGACTCGCCGCCCTTGCCCGTGTCCGAGTCTGTATCCGAGTCTTCCTCCGCGTCTGAGGCTCTGCCTGATCCTGCGCCTGCTTCCGCGTCTAAGGATCAGCCTGATCCTGCGTCCGCGTCTGGCTCTAAGCCGTCCCTGCCTCCGGCCGCAGATGTACCTGCGTCTGCCGTGGGCCAGTCCCTAGCTGTTGAGGCCACGTCAGCCTCGAGTAGCGCGCCTGCCGTGTAGTCCACACCGGCATGTGAGTTAGTAGAACCCACTGCTCCTGCCCCGTCGGACCCCTACACACGGGCACCCGGCGGACGTCTCCGCCCTCGCCCCACGCACAGCGTCGTCAGCGGTGACCCGGGCACGAAGGCCCTTGGCCTGAGTGCTCGCGGCCTCGCGGAGATTCACCCTGGCTGTGCCAGTGGTATGGCACTACTTTCTCATGAGCGCGGTCTTGCTCGTGACACCGCTGAGTCCATGGTGACGGTCGACCCTCCCTCTGCGGCGTATGCCCTAGCTACACGCAGTGCACCAGTGCTGTCTCCCGATCCCACCAGCCTGCTTGAGGCCTTGTCGGCCCCCGACGCTGAGCAGTGGCGCACTGCCTGCCAAGCTGAGCTCGATGCCATCAGAGAGCACGACGTCTTTGAGTTGGTGGACTTGCCAAAGAACCGCAAGGCCATCAAGGCCAAGTGGGTTCTACGAAAGAAGCTCAAGCCAGACGGCACTGTGGAGCGCTACAAAGCACGCCTGACAACAAAAGGCTTCTCTCAGGTCCCTGGCGTGGACTACATTGAGACCTTTGTCCCTGTTGGCTGGATGACGACCATGCCCACGCTGCAGAGCCAGGTGGCACAGCACGACTGGGAACTCCATCAGATGGATGTCAACAACACGTTCTTGAACGGGGACCTTGAGGAGGAGATCTACATGGTCTTGCCATCTGGCTTTGAGGATGGTACCGGTCGCATGTACTGGCTGCGAAAGGCCTTGTACGGTTTGAAACAGTCACCTAGCTGCTGGAATCAGGAGATCACCAGCATGCTGAGACGCGCTGGGTACGTTCAGAGTGATGCTGACCCATCCCTGTTCCTCTCATAGTCCCCAGCACTGCTCGCTGCCATCCTCATCTACGTGGACGATCTTCTGATCTCCTCACCTGACCTTGGAGTAGTGAACACTGCCAAGACCGTTCTCTCCTCGGCCTACAAGATGAAAGACCTTGGTGAGGCCTCTGTCTTTTTGGGGATGGAGATCGTGTACGACCGTGTCCGCCGCACATTCCGTGTTCATGAGGGACGCTACGCAGAGACAGTGGGGGAGCGCTTTGCCAACCTCCTCGCTACCGTCCGCACATCCTCCACACCCATGACCCCTGTGGGGCAGGCCGCCCTGAAGGTGGATGCCCCTGCTCACCTAGGGGAGCCAGTCGATGTGACCCTGTACGTGCGAGTCATCGGCTTGCTCATGTACTTGGCCACCACGATACGACCCGACATTGCCTTCACTGTCAACCTGCTTGCCCAGTTCTCGCAGGCTCCACGCCAGCGAACACTGGAGGCCGCAGTCCGGTGTGTGCGCTACATCCTGTCCACCACACGCTTTGGCCTATGGTTTTGCGAGCAGGTGTCCGTTGTGCTCGATGGGTACACAGACAGTGAGTGGGCGTGGAGTCTTGATGGCAAGAGCCATACCGGCTACATCTTTCTCATTGGAGGCACTGCAGTGTCCTGGCGAAGTGGGAAGCAGGACTGCATTGCACGCAGCACTGCTGAGGCAGAGTGCATTGATCTAGGCGCCCGTGCAGCAGAGTGGGTGTGGCTCGTCTGTCTGTTGTGTCAACTGCGTCAGTCCATTCCCCCCGTGGTTCTCCAGTGTGACAACATGAGCGCGGAGGCCATCGCCAAGAACTCAGGTGTGTTCCATGCACGTACAAAGCACATCAATGTCGAGCACCACTTCGTGCGTAATCTGGTTGATCGTGATGAGATCCGAGTCATCCACGTGGGCAGTGACAGGCAGGACGCGGATTTTCTGACCAAGGCTCTGGGTCCTTTGAAGTTTCATGCGGCCACTCGTTCCGTGGGAATCTGCCACATCCCTGTTGTAGGTTGATTCCTCATGTGCCACCTTGCGTGTGCTGTGCTTGCTGCCTGTAGCGGCTGTGTGTTTCCTACTCTGTACAACGTGAGTGTCTACATGCGCATGGACATGTTTCACCCTCCGGTCATGGGGGAGTGTTGTTGTGTGTGTCGTACACGGCTTACGGTGACCCCTTGGCTCATGTCCATTCACGTGCAGATCCCTGAGACTGACGACGGTGGCAGAAGACCGGTGGCCGGCGGCCGGCGGCGACGGGCGCGCAGAAGACTCTTGTATCTTTTAGATTCATGCTGTGGGACAGCACATAGGCGTGCAACCTATCAGGACGTAGATCTTGTCAATGCGGCCGTTCTGGTTCAAACGGCTCGTCGTTCTGACGTGTCTGCTGGGAGTTATGGCCAAAACTATGTTTTTACCACTGTTTTGTCCTGCTAGAAAATTGCGCCCTTGTGCGTCGCATGTGTGTGCAGTCACTAGGTCCGTGACACTATTTAGGTTGTCCAGGCTTCAATTGTTATCTCTCTGTGCACAATTCAACATTTGCAGCTTTTGACACTTGTGTTTGTGTCCCTAGCCAACCCCTTGCTGTTCTCACCTCCACCTGTGTGTGCTAGTGAGTTAGCTGGCCGGCTTGTACTGCCATGCCAGCGACAGCACTGCTAGGAAGCTGTCTCTCAATGACTGCCCTAACCCACATAGCGTCTAGGCTAGAATGACCCCGACTACAAAAGTGTCACAAAAATGTGAAACTCGGACCTTAAGCAGAACATGACATTGCGAGTGCAACCGTGTAGTCAAATCTGGCACCGGACATGCGCACGCAGTGTCTGCGGCAGCAGAACCGCCCTCGGTGTGACTGTTGTGGAGGCCCGCCGATGGAGCTGAGCACGGCATGCGCCTAGGGAAGATGCTCCAGGAAGACACGTACAGACCTCATCGTACGTTTGCTCTAGCGGATGATGCTCTAGCAGCGTCGTCTTGGTGTCAAACATCTGCACGTCGATGCACACAAGCCGGGAGGACACTACAGAGCGCAATGAGAGGTGCGCAAAAACCAATACCCCCCCATGACTCACAACCGCAGTACACATGGGCGGGCAGCGAGCACATCTACCAGAGAGGCAAGACCCCTCACGACACGCAGATACGCATGCAAGGGCAGATAGGTCGGCTCACGATAGCACACCGATCGCACTCACAGCCTCCTTGAACAAGTCACGCTTCAGTGCCTTGATGAAGAAGAAAGCCTTCTACCGTGTTATCTCAACCCACACGATGCTGACACTGACGTCGTGCAACAACGAAGGCACATAGTGATACTCAACATTGATGTGCTTTGTGTGTGTGTGATACACACAGTGATTGTCGGCGATGGCCATGACACTCTCATTGGCAAAGTGCAACGTGTTGGACGCAACGGATTGACAAAACTCGGATAACAGACGATGCAACCACACGCTCTTACTTGTGCCCAAGCCAAGGGCAACGTACTTAGCCTCAGTAGTGCTGCATGCAATGCAGCCTTGCTTGCCACTGTGCCACGACACAGCTGTGCCGCCAACAAGAAAGGTCCAACCAGTGCGGCTCTTGTCGTCCAGGCTGCCAGTCCAATTAGTGTCCGTGTAGCCCATCTCGACAACAGACGGCTATCGGTGGAACATAAGACCTCGTTGCAGAGTCGAGACAACATGATGCAGTACGCGGATCTTGGCCTTGAAATGGAGGTGACACGAATCCTTGGAGAACTAAGCCAGGAGGTTGAATTTGAATGCGATGTCTGGGAGCGTCGTCGTTGCCACGAACATCAGTGACTCAATGACTCACAGGTACGTGGTCATTTCAACTGGCTCGTCCACAACAACTGGGTCGTGGCTATTCAGCTTCATGTGGCCATCGGGCAACATGGATGAGGATGCGTTTGGCACGAGGGGCAGAACCTCGGCAAAGTGAGCGGATAGGATCTCGACGTAGGCGGCCTGATGGACGTGTAGGACATCCAGGGAGCGATCATGCTCCAGCTCCATGCCCAGAAACACTCGGGCATGCCTGAGGTTCTTCATCTGGCAGGCGACGTGCAATAGGTGCTTGACGCGTTGGATGGAAACTGGGTTCGGTGACCCAATGAGGAGGTCGTCGATGTAGACTAGGACAACGATGAAGGATTGGCCTTGTGAGATGATGAACAATACAAGGTCGATGGTGTTGCGGAGGAGGCCGTCGTAAAGAAGCGTGCAACTAATTTCCTAGTTCCAACAGCGAGGCAAATACTTTAGGCCATAGAGAGCCTTCCGCAGCTACCAAACCCTGCCAGTGCCGTCATCAAAGCCTGTGGGTGCACCATGTACAGTTCCTCACTGTCCAACGAGCAATGGAGGAAGGCATTACTCACGTTCATCTGATGTAGCTCCCACCCTTGCTGGAAAACAAGACCAAAAGGCACCCGGCTAGTGGAGAACCGGCGGACCGGAGTGAAGATCTGGTCGTAGTCGATCCAAGGAACTTGAGCAAACTCCTTGGTTATGAGATGGGCCTTGTACTTTTCCAAAGACCCTTCAGGCTTCCACTTGCGCTGGAAGACCCATTTGGTGTCGATGGCCTTGCGGCCAGGAGGGAGGTCGACGAGGTTGTACACCTAGTGCTCCAGGATGGCGGCGAGCTCGTCAGTGCACGCAGCATCCCAGTGTGCAGCCTCGTGGGAGACACGAGCCTCGTACAGGGTGGCTGGGTCGTCCAGACGTGTCGTGGAGTGGAAAGTGAGGATGTGCGCATCCAAAGCCCCAGGTGGTATACGCGCAAGCGCGGCCGTGAAGACATGTCGATGCTCTTGATGGAGCATTGCGTAGCCCAGAGCAGAGTCCGGGTGGAGGTCCGCAGTAACAACAAATGTGGCCGAGCCGAGGGCTTTGGTGCCAGGGTCCCCACTCACGACTATGGGAGTGGGTCTATTGAGAGGCACGGAGACTCGTGGGGCGATAGGGGGTCATGGCACGAAAGGGTGCAGTACGGAGGCCTGTGCGCTCATTGACAACCTGGGTTGGAGGCTGCCAGCCGGACCACACGTGTAGCGCGACAGGGCAGGAGGCGGAAGCGAGGGGGCAACCGGGAGTGAGCTCGTTGGTTTCTGCGGTGTGCCACGGGGCGACGACTGGTTGCTAGCCCGGAGGGGCCAAAAGAAGCAGACGGGAGTGCCGGCCTGGAGGGGTCAGTGGCCGAGGGCGGGGCTGCCGGCTTGGAGAGACAAGCGGATGCGGACGTGGCTGCTGGCTCGGAGAGGCTAGAAGGCACGGACGGGGATGCGGGACCAGAGGGGTCAGCGGACATGGACGGGATGCCGGCCGGGAGGGGCTAGCGGACGATGACGGGGTTGCCGGGCCCGGAGGGACCAAGGGGCGCGGACGGGGCTGCCGGCCTGGAGGGGCATGTGGGCATGGACGGGGCTGCCGGCCAGGAGGGGCCAGTGGACGCGGCCGGGGCTGCTGGCCCGGATGGGCCAGCGGACGCGGATGTGGCTGCCGGCCCGGAGGGGCCAGCGGACGCGGATGTGGCTGCCGGCCCGGAGGGGCCAGCGGACGCGAACGGGGATGCCGGCCCAAATTGGCCAGCAGACGCGGAGGGGGATGCAGGCCTGGAGGGGCCAGTGGACGCAACGCTGGGAGGAGTCGGCGATGACGATGTGCCGCCCAGAAGCGGCAGGACAGAGGACGGACTCACCAGTTCTCCATGCGTCAGGAGGGACACCGACCAGCTGGATCGAATGAGGTCGCAGGGAAATAGCCGCTCAAAAAAGAGGGCATCTTGCGACTCGATAATACAGTGCCGGGAGGGATCCCAGAAGCGCCAAACTTTGGACTAACAGGAGACGCCAAGGAAGGTGCAGGGTCGCCCGTGGGGGAGGGAGCTTGCCGCCGTGTTGTGGGGTGGGCAACCACACAACAACCACGTAGCCCTAGACGCGAGCAGGGCGAAGGTCAGCATGCCGACCACACCAGTGCTGGTACAACGTGGAATGATAGAGAAGGGGTCTGTGGGGAATTCAGTTTCAGACCCACGTCATGTAGGTCATGGCCTCAAAGTCGAAGCCACCAGAGAGACCGGATTTGGCATTCATAGTGCGCACATCGTTTGCCATGGTACGGTTCAACCGTACCGAGTGGCACATGCATTTTTTAGTACTATTCCCAAGGGAAGAATAATAATCTTCCACACAGTAGACTCTACTGGCAGCACATTCATGACACTATGCATAATATTCCTACTTAAACTGGACAAGAGATGCCACCAACCAAAATTCATGAAGTCTTGTAGAAGACAGCTATTAGCAACCTTTTTCACCAAAAGTTGAACATACTTGAAACTATACCTGACTGCTTCATGTTATGTCCAAGTGTCTAAAAATTAATCACATGCCTCAATGATGAATTTCTCCCTAAATACCAACCTTTGTTTCTTAATATCCTCATTCAAACAACCACATTGATCCACGAGGAGATGTGGAGCTTTGCTTGTGCTACCATGCTCCATCACCTGTAGAAATAAAGTTGTTTTCAACTGAGAAGAATCAATCATCCTTTTAACATATGGAAAGCCAGAATGAATCACCATAATCTATTAAGCACGGTATGATTTCAAAATCTGACTTCCCACGTGGAAAGAAGTAGAAACAACGCCAAAGACACACCGAAATGGTAACATATACTTTTGTGTTAAGCCCACTATAGCGGGAGGGCCGGTTTGGCCCTCCCACCTCGCAATATCAAGGGGGTGACTGCGATCCACCCCTAACTATTGCGAGGGTTGGCCAGTGCCCAGCCACCCGCTGGCTTCCGGCCGGCTGGCAGCCGGTCATCCGGGTGGCCGATGGCCGGTCAAGTCACCGGCCAGCCACCCGCTGGCGAGCCACCACCCATCGATCGAGCTAGTGGCTCGATCGGTGGCCATGAGGCTGTTGATTGAGCCTCCAGCTCGATCAACGGCCTCATGGCCACCAATCGAGCCACTAGCTCGATTGGCGGTGCCGTCATCTCATGATGGATTCCACGGGAGGCAAGGAAGGTCGTGACCTCTCCCATGAACTTGCCAACACGTTAGAGCAGAAGTGGCGAAGAGGGCGACCACAATTACGCTCTGCACCGACGAGACAGTCCCAAATGGAAGGAGCGACATCGCACTTCTGCTGAAGGTAGAAGACCCAACGGTAGCAAGTGTAGTTGTCGGTGAGGGTGAGGACACAATGTCCGTGCTCCTCGACAGACTCCGTGGGAAGGGGCCCCATAACATCAGAGTAGATCAAGTCGAGAGGAGAGGATGCACAGGAGGATAGAGGGTAAGTCGAGTGGTGCAGTTTCCCCTGAGCGCAGTCAATGCACTTAGAGGGACACAACCAGGAAAAGGAGGAAGGGTTAAGGCCATGGCCGGCCAAGTGCGAAGCATGCAGGCGATGGCGGCAGTGCGGATGTGGCAAAGGTGGCAGTGCAGAAGGCAGGTGTGATGTGGAGAAAGTGTGCTAGTGACAAACACATGGCTTGTGTCTGCCGATGAGGAGGAGACGGAGGGAGGGGAGCATAAACGAGGCATGTGCAGCAGGTTGCCAGAGGCTGTGGCGGGGAAGATGACTTGACCGGACAGACGCATAGACATGGTGCCTATGCCACGCAAGTGCAAGGCATCCACGCTCATGCAGTTGAGGGCGGTGACGGACAGAAGGCTGAGCTCAAGACCAGGGACGAAGCAGTCATCGGATACAAAGACTTCCCTAGTGGGACCACAAAAACAAACGATGCTGACATCACGGACAGGTGACACTTTTCCACAGCCCGTCTGCATGCCAGACACATCGCCAACCCGACCAAGCACACTCAAGGCCTCACAAGAAGCCATCATGTGATGCGTGGCCCCGGAGTCAATGATCCATGTCTCGACAAATCCTGGTCTGGTGTCGCCAGGATGCAAATCATCACAAGGCGATAGGCGAGAGATGCAGACGCGATGGACAAGGGCGCAAACCGAGCTTGCCAATTATCCAGCCATGCGATGTCATCATAGAGAGGAGTAGGAGGGGAGGGCATGAAAGATGATGGGATGGACGAGGAAGCATGACGTGATTGTAGCTTAGTCTCTGTTATGCAAGGCAGGATAGCGGGACAAGTGGTGACATAATTCACATTTACCTGGGGACGAGGGCGAGAGAGGTCGAGCTGGAGCGCGATGAACTGCTGTGACTGGCGCTCACACTTAGAGGAACAGGGGGCATAGAAATACCGTAGGATGATAGCGCCGGAGCTTGGAAGGGAGGGCGACTATACGGACAACACGAGGAGGGGGGCCAACGGTTGTGGATGGTGCTGCTACAAGTCCAGAGACGTTAGGACCAGTGCGATTGTCGGAGGAGTGGAGCTGCCAAGCGGGATGGAGGCATCAGGGGTGGCAACAACCACGACAGCAGCGGCAAGACGGTGCTCACGCGTGGGAGTGGACACGTATACCACTCGTGTCCCGGCTGGCCATTGTTGTGGCAGACTGGGCTGCCACCACTGGACCCGGTCCGCTACTGTTGCTGGCCCTTGCCCTTCTTGTCCTTACGCTTCTTCTTCCCTGATGACGAGGAGCTGGTGGATGTAGATGCTGTGGGGATGGCTAAAGCCAAGGAGGTGATGGAAGGGGAGGCAAGGGCCTCTGTGTGTCGGATGCGCGACTCCAGACGAGCCTTCTAAATCTTCAGAAAAAGGTCATGTGCCGAGGGCATGAGGGTGTCCCGGGCCGTGATCGCTGCGAGGAAGTCATGGGTGTAATGCACAAAATTGTCAGTGAACACATCGGTATCACTGCGCTTGATGGTGAGGAGCGCGGCTAGAGGGGGTCGAGCAGCGTCGTCCAGGCGCAGGAGAATGTCCTCCGCTCGCTGCCAGTAGGAGGTGACCGACTCCGTCTCCCCCATGTGCATGGAGATAAACTCCTGGAGAATGCGGTTGGTACGCGGTTGGTCTCAATCTCGCCAGATAGTTGATGGGAGTGCGTCACGACGTGCCACGTGGTTGCAGGATCAAGAGTCCTACCTATAGTGAAATTGCTGAGGAAGGGATCGATGGCGAGGCGTGCCGCTGGGGGGTCAACAGGGACGAGAGCACATACGGTGCGACCAGCATCATGCAACTAGTCGGCTTGGGCGGGATCATACATGAGAGTGTGGTATTGCCAGAGGCCCTTGCCTTGTGCACAGATACGGAAGCTAAGCTCCTAGCTCCAGAACTACTCGCCGGCCTGGAGTGGCGGGGGAGGGGACTCAAATTCCTTTGGCTGGCGCCCGTCACCCAGAGTGGGGCTGAGAAATGAATCCACAGTCTAGTGTTGGCGCTGGGTCTGCTGTTGTACCAGGTATTGCGTGGCCATAGAGACAGTAGGACTAGCATGCCCAGGAGGAAGAAAGGGTAGTGGGGCATTCGTGTGGCTCTGTGGTGTTGGCGGCTACATTGCTACAAGGTGCTCCATTATTGCATCAAGTTGTCGGAAAATGGCAAACAGGTAGTCTGGTGGAGCTTGGCTCGAGCCCGCGGGGCAAGTGACGAAGCTTGCGGGTTCCTGCTATTGCTGCTGGTGATGTGGCTGCTCGTGTTGCTACTTCTGCTGTGGCTGCTGGTGCTATTATTGTTGCTACAATGGTAGTGAAGACTGCTGCTTCTGTAGCGACTGCTGTTATTGCTGTTGCAGCTGCTGCTACGGCTGCTGGTGCTGCTGCTGCTGTTGCTTCTGCAGCGGTAGTAGTGGCTGATGTTGCTACAACGACTGTTGTTGTTGTTTCTCTTGCTGTTGGAGCTGTTGTAGCTATTGTAGGAAAGGGGGACTAGTAGGTCCTCCAATAGAGGAGGACCTCTCCCCATGAGAGCTTTCAACCATGGCCTTGATGGGAGTTTGAGGTTGTTTTGTCTTGGTTGCTGAAGTTAGTAGTGACGTACGCAATGACGTTGGCAGTGACGTCAGCCGATGATGGCTGACATGAGCAACGGGTCACTATTATTGACGTCAGTAGCGGGTCGCTGATGACACTGTGGCTGCTACTGTGCTGCTGCTGCTGCTACCGCGGCTGTTACTACGCTGCCGCCGCTATTGTTGCTCCCGTCGCTACAGCTACTATAGCTGTTGCGGCTGCTACATCATTGCCGCCGCTGTTACTACTTTTGTAGTAGTCGCTACTACTACTACTGAAGCAGCTGATGTTGCGGCCGCTATTGCTGTGGCTACTATTGCGGCTGCTCTGATGTTGCTGCTGCTACAATTGCTACTATGCTACTACCGTTGTTGTAACTGCTGTTACACTAGCTACGATGCTACAGCTACTGCGGCGACAACACTACTACGACTGCTACTGTGGCCGATGCTGCGGCGGCTGCGACTGCGCTGCTGTTGCTCCTATGGCTACTGCTCCACTGTAGCTACAAATTCGGCTGTAGCTGCGCTACGGCTGGTGCTACAGCTACTGCTATGGCTGCTACAACTGCTGCTCTGGTGCTTCTACTGCTACTACAGCAGCAGTAAAGCAAAAGGGGGAGGGGAAGGCAGGGAGAGTTCCCTTGCTTGAGGCAACGTCGCTGCGTGCGTCAGTGCCGTCAGGGCATCACTCGTCGGCTTTCCAGCCACAAGTATGCCAACGCTACTGCCGTCGCAGGGTCAGTGCTGCCAAAAAAAATCTGACAGCATTTCCCTTGCATCAGGAGCGTTTTGAAGACGCCACCCAGCGGATTAACTGTGTCAGGAAAAATCTGGCAGAGCTTCCCCTGTATGGGTGTGTTTCTGGGACCGTCGTGTTGACGTGGACCTGTACGCCTCGCTGCTCCTCAGATTTGCTGCTTGTGCTGTGCTTTGGCTGTGATACCAAACTAGAAACTATCTTAGACCAGCTTGTTTGGGCTGAAGCTAGGTTGGATTTGGCCTGTCCCCACGCTCGTTGCTTTGCACTGCTGCCCCCACTAGCTGCTCTGAGACTTGTGAGAGGAAAACTGAGAGCTGAGGAGTTAGCACCAGAAAGACAGACAAAACTGAGAATGAATGGATTAGAAACTGAGAATGAGAGAAACTAAGAGACCCGTCACAGATTTAGGCCTAGCTCAGCTTTATGCAGTTTCTTACTCAGGTTACCATCCAATAAGGAAATTCCTCTATTTTCCTTTCAAGCTGAGTTTTCTCAGTGAGTCGTGCAAGGCAGACGACAGCCTGAAACCTGGGCGTCGTCCGTTTTCCTTGAAAACTGGACCATACCTAAATACCCATGCTGCGAACGCAGTCGTTTTGTCAGAATCATCAAGAAGAATAATAGCAAGGAGTTGTGACTGCATAAACATGGACATCGTCTAGGCTAGAAAGACCCCAACCACAACAATGTAAAAAATCTGAAACTCGGACCCTTAGCACAACATGACGCAACGAGTGCAACCGTACAGTCAGATCTGGCACCAGACATGCATCGGCAGTGTCTGCGGAGGCAGCAACCGCAAGAAAAATGAATGCTGTGGAGGCCCACCAATGGAGCTGAGCACGTCATGTGCCTAGGAGAAGAGGCTCTAGCAAGACGCGTGCAGACCTCCGCGTACGTCTGGTCAACTAGATGACGCTCCAACAGCGTCCCGTCTCACCGTCAGTCATCTGCACGCTGATGTACACAAGCCGGGAGGACACAACAAAGCAAAATGAGAGGTGCGTGAAAACCAACAATACCGATCGCACTCACAGCCTTCTTGAACGAGTCGCGCTTCAGTGCCTTGGTGAAGAAGTCAGCCAATTGCTGTGCTGTCTCAACCTACACAATGATGGCGTTGCCGTCGTGCAACAATTAACGCACATAGTGATGCTCAACATTGATGTGCTTTGTGCGCGTGTGATGCATGCAGTCATTGTCGGTGATGGCCATGGCACTCTCATTGTCATTGTGTAACATATTGGACGCAATAGACTGATGCAACTTGGATAATAGACGGTGCAACCACATGCTCTGACATGCGCCAGAGCCAAGGGTCACATACTCAGCCTTAGTAGTGTTGCATGCGATGCAATCCTGCTTGCCACTGCGCCAAGACACAACCGTGCCGCCAACAAGAAAGATAACGCCAGTGCGGCTCTTTTCGTCCGGGCTGTCAGACCAGTCACTGTCAGTGTAGCCCACCACGGCAACATACTGATTTCGACGGAACAAAAGATCTGGTTGTAGAGTCGAGATAACATGGCGCAGCATGCAGATCACAACCTTGAAATGGAGGTGACACGGAGCCTGGGAGGATTGAGCCAGGAGGTTGACTGCGGATGTGAATTCTGGAGGAGAGTCTGGAGGAGAGGAGTCAAGGCGCGTCGTCGTTGCCGGGAAAATCAGTGACCCGACGACTCGCAGGTATGTGGTCACGTCAACTGGCTTCTCCACAACAGCTGGGTCGTGGCTCATCAACTTCGCTTGGCCATCAGGCAACATGGGTGAGGATGTGCTCAGAACGAGGGGCAGATGCTCGACGAAGCGAGTGGACAGGGTGTGGACATAGGCGGCCTGATGGACGTGTAGGACACCCTGGGAGTGATCATGCTCTAGCTCCATGCCAAGGAACACTCAGGCATGCCCGAGGTTCTTCATCTAGCAGGCAGCGTGCAATAGGTCCTTGACTCGGTGGATGGCTGTTGCGTCTGGTGACCTAATGAGGAGGTTGTTGACATAGACTAGTACAACGACGAAGGGCTGGTCTTGCGGGCTGATGAACAGTATGGGGTCGGGAGTGCTACGGAGGAGGCTACCGCGAACAAGCATGCGACTAATCTCCTCGTTCCACCAGCGAGGCGACTGCTTCAGGCCATAGAGGGCTTTTCGCAGCCGCCAAACCCTGCCAGTGCCATTCTCGAAGCTTGGGGGTTGCACCATATACAGTTCCTTGCTGTTCAGTGAGCCATGGAGGAAGGCTTTACGCATGTCCATCTGATGCAGTTCCCATCCGTGCTGGGAAACCAGACCAAATAGCATCCGGCTAGTGGAGAATCAGCCGAATGGAGTAAAAATCTGGTCGTAGCCGATCCTAGGGACCTGAGCAAACCCCCTAGCTGTGAGACGGGCCTTGTACTTGCCCAAGGATCCGTTGGGCTTCCACTTGCACCGGAAGGCCCACTTGGCACCGATGGCCCTGCAGCTTTTAGGGAGGTCGACGAGGTCGTAGACCTGGTGCTATAGGATGGCAGCAAGCTCGTCGGCATACACAACATCCTAGTGTGTGGCCTCGGGGGATCCCTACACAGCAAGCTCGTCTGCATACACAACATACAGCCACCCTACACGTCCCTCATGTAGGGTGGCTGGGTCATCAAGACGTGCTGTAGAACGGACGGTGAGGACGTGTGTGTCCCGAGCTCCAGGTGGTATGTGCACAAGCACGACAGTGACGGGATGTCGGTGCTCTTGATGGAGCATGGTGTAGCCTAGTGCTAAGCCTGGATAGAGGTCTGTAGTAACTTTCAATGTGGCCAAGCTGAGGGTTTTGGTGTCACGGTTTCCACTCACGACTGTGGGAGTGGGTCTATTGGAAGGCGAGGAGAATCGTGGGACGACAGGGGGCCGTGGCGCGAAAGGGCGCGGTTTGGCGGCCTATGCGCTCACTGACGGCCCGGGTCGGAGGCTGCCACTCGGACCATGTATGTAGCATTCTAGGATGGGAGACAAAAGAGAGGGGGCGACCGTGAGCGAGTCGGTTGGCGTGTACGGCACGCCATAGGACAGCAAATCTTCCAGGAGGTTGGCTCAAGAGGGTCCAGCGGACGTAAACGGGGCTGCTAGCCCGGAGGGGCCAACGGAAGCGGACGGGGCTCTTGGCCTGGAGGGGCTAGCGGACGCGGACAGGGCTGCCGGCCCAGAGGGGCCAACGTACGCGGAGGGGCCTGCCGGCTCGGATTGGCCAGTGGACGCGGACGGGGCTGCCGGCCCGGAGGGGCCAGCAGACACGAACGGGGCTGCCGGCCTGGAAGGGCCAGCAGACACAGATGGGGATGCTCGCTCAGAGGGGCCAAAGGACGCACATTGGGCTGCCGACCCGGAAGGGCTAACGGACGAGGAGCTAGAAGGAGCCGGTGATGGTGATGTGCCGCCCAAAAGCTGCAGGACGGAAGATGGACTCACCACTCCCTAGTGTTCACAGTTGTACCCCGAACATCAACACATCGATGTTCACATCGATGTATCGATGTATGTAGTGCTTGATACATCGACACCTCGTCTGAACATGTATTGAGCAATGTACCCTGTGATAGTTCTCACTACACAAGTTGGTCACATTACAGATTTGACAATTTCATGTGCTATATTTTATCACATTTTCATACTCCTGTGCTAAGCATGAATTCCATGACATCTCCATATTACCATGGCCACTGGACTCACATTGGCACAATGAAAAGACATATGTCATGATAAGCCACTTCCACAACTTTTCATGTGGCAACCAGGATTGGACTATATTATGAGGTCACATGTTGTGTACATTCCATGAACTGAGAATGTGATTTGGGACATTACAGAGAAAATGACAGTCACACTTAATTTAATGCAAATGGAAAGTCTGCAAATTGAGCATGCCCACATCAGCAAGGCATGCTACGCAGTTCAACATACAACAACCTGCACATCACGAACTTGACCACCGAGCCCGTGAAACCCTCCTAACCAGGGTACAAGATGCATGGAAAGCAGATTGCATGACACCTTGACTGCACATTTGAACCTGCACAACAAGGGGAGGGGGCATCAAGCACGAGTCTTGCGCTTCTGCTGCTTCTCTGCTGCACTGCCAGTACTTCCTGCCGCCAGCCTCTTGCCAATCCTTGCACCTCCAGCAGCACCACCAGCTCCAACTCCAGCAGCACCTCCAGCAGTTCCTCTAGCAGCACGTCCAGCAGAACGCCCAGCAGCACCTCCAGCAGGACGTCCAGCAGCACCTCCAGCAGCACCTCCAGTAGCACATCCAGCAGCATCTCCAGAAGCACCTCCCCCAGCACCTCCAGCACTTCCAGTTCCACCTGTTGCATCACCCCCAGAAGCATCTCCAACACCACCTCCAGCCCCACCTTTGGCAGTAGCACCAGAACCACCTGCTGCAGTAGTACCCCGTGCACGTGCGGCAGTCCGTGAAGTTGCTGCTGTAACTGTTGAGGCTGCTCCTCCTGCTCCTGACATGGAGGTCATGGCCTCCAATGTGCTACGGCTGCGGATTGGCCTCGCATGGCTCGGGGCCTCCACGTCTGCTGGACCACCTTCCTGACACTCCTCTTCCTCCTCCTCCTCTTCTTTGGCTCCCTCTCCATCTCCACACTCGTCCAAGTCCTCACCCTCCTCCCCTTCACCCACAGCACCATCCGCTTCGTCATCTTCCTCATTCCAACCCACCTCAGTGATCTCACCATCGTCCTCGCTGTTGGATGCATCCTTGTCCGCGAGCCAGCTTGCATTACGAGGCCTGCGCTTGCTTGCCGCTTTGTAGTACTTGCGCAAGCGTGCATTGCAGCGCACAAGCAGCTCAAGCGTGCTCACTTTGAGGCAATTGCGGCGTGCGGTATGGATGAGCTCATGTACAGAGAAAGCTCGCTCACACTCGGATGATGAGCATGGCTGGGTGAGCACGCACATAGCCAGCTTGCGCAATGCGGGCATGCTAGCGAGGTACAACTCATGCCACTCATGCGCAAGCAGCAAGCCAGTCCTCACCTTCAACACCACAGCCTTGGCTCTAGCATTTGTTCTCAGCGTGACCAAGGGGTCGACCTCAGTGCTAGTCTGCCCGTTCTGAAAGGCGCGAATTTCTGCCTGAATCTGATCATGCGCTGCTGCGGGCACCAAGGCATCCACAACGGTCGACCATGTCGTGACCTTCTTAGCATCGCCGCTGAGGTTGTTGCCAAAATAAGAAGGGTGGAGGCGTCGTGCTGCTGCGTAAAGTGGGCAGTTCATGTCGGCCTTCCAACACTGCGTCAGCCTGCTGGTTGCAAGCTGCACCTGTGTTGCTGCCACTCGTGCCGGCTTGTTCTCCCTTGGCTCACCGAGCTTGCCCAAGTCCTCCATGCAGTCCAGCAGCCCCTCATAGATGTCTTCCACGCCCTTCCCTGGATGGTCAGCAATGCGCAACACTTTCACCAACAGCACGAGCAGATCACGAAGTTGCCTCACCTGCACCCAGAAAACTTGACGCCGGATGAGGTTGCGCACAGCCTTTTTGCGGGCCTTAAAGCCAGCATCGCGCTGGCTTCCCATCTCCTTCCACTGTGGAGCCCCCACCATCTTCCACAAAAATGGCCGCATGTCGAGGAGACGCAGCAAGACATCATGCGTCGTGGCGAAGCGAGTCTCGCAACGTGGCAGTAGCACACGCCCGCCACACTCTTTCTTCAGCCACGTCCGTGGCATGTCGTTATTGCAGAAAAATGCCACCAGCTTTTCAGCCTTGTTGATGATGGCCGCCCCCCACTCACTCTTGCCGAGATCCTTCATCACCAAATCAATGTTGTGCGCGCAGCAGCCCTGGACAAAAACCTGTGGGTAACTGCCTTTGAGGTCCTCGAACGCCCTCTTGTTGACGTTGGTGTTGTCGCAAAAAACACCGACGACGTGCTGCACCCCCACCTCTTCTATCGCCTGCTCTATCATCCCCGCCATGTGGTTGGCGTTCCTTACAAGGCCGCTGGCATCATGGGAGAAAACATGGCACGAGCCCTGGATGTTGACGACCATAGCATTGTAAATGGGCCGAGATTGCCCATCAGCCCACTCATCAACGGCCAAGGAGCAGCCGTAGGTGTTCCACTGATCTTTGAGTTGCTTGTCAAGCTCCTTAAGGTCCCTGTCCAGCTTGGGAAGGATGGCTTCCACCACCTTCTCACGGTGGGGAAGCCTGAAGGACGGAGTGGTGTTCTTGGCAGTGGAAACCACCTCCATGAGGGGGGACTCCTTGCAAAAGGAGACGGGTAGTGCCTTCAAGGCCATCAACTTGACAATTGCCATCTGGCACTTGTCATTGTTGGCTTCATCTGTGAAGGTGCGCATGCTGCTCTGCCTCATGTCCGCCATCCTGTTGACGTCAACCAGGGGCATGGCGTTGAGAAATACAGCAGCACGTTCGGCTGCCAACCTTCTTGCTGCTGCTTGAAACTCGGCTTCACGGTGCTCCTCCTCATCCACGGCGGTCAATCTTTCCCTCTCTCTTTGAGCCGCTTTCTCCTTTTCTTCCCACATCCTTGCCCACGGCACTGGCTTTTCCCTGGTGCCCCACGACTCTCCTCTTCCATTGTACAGACATCCACAGAGCGGCTTCCATTCGCCTGGAGGGATAGGGGTATGCTCCAGGCCGAGAACATCACGCTCAAGAGGGGGGGGGGGG
>SZWC01007971.1:84791-94990 GCA_023375785.1 Penium margaritaceum
GGGGGGGGGGGTGGACATTTGGCGATGTTGGCGGTGCTTTCCCCAAACTGACCCCTAATGCAGTTGCAGGTGCCGGGATACACGCCACCACACGACCCACACTGGAAACCTGCTTTCTTGGCGGCGGTTGGAGATGGTTTGAGGTGGCGGGAGAGCGCAAGGGTGAGGAAATCAACTCTGCATGGTGCCACTTTCGGAGGATCAAACAGTGGTGCCTCTGTTGATGATGCTGTCATGGACGAAGAAGCAGCCGACATGGCTGCTGGGTGGTTTGGTAGGTTGCAAGCCAAGCTCGGCCCGCTAACTTCTCCCCGAGCCTAAGGCACAGAACCTAACACCGAGCGAGGGGGAAGAGTGTAGAGGGCTCGACCCAAACGTGCCTCCATTGGCCTGCCTCGCTACGCAGGTCCGAGGCCCCTGTCAATGGCCAACGCCGGCCTACCAGTCGGTGCAGTCGGGCCTGGTTTTTGACGGGCTGGAAATAAAACTTCGCAAACCACCCTGGCATTAATCACCGATCGGCATTTTGCTCACCGGAGAGTCGGGCAAACTATAGTTCAGAAAACTGCCGATTGGTGAACAAGCAATCCGGAGTTTGGCAGGATTTTGACGTACCGATCGGAAAACATCCCGGTTGGTTTTTCGTTCCTAAAGAATCCAAACGGTAGTTCGGATTCTCGAGGTACAAGGATCCTTGTGTGGACCCACAGCATCGAGCCCTTGTCATCGATGAGGGATCCACGCCTTGTCAGAGATGCCATTGGCCCTCGTCGCCGTGGGATGTGTACCAGTTGGACATCCAACGGGCGGATGAAATAAGATTGCGCCGCACCGGTTTTCGAGGCAAGATGTGGACAGACGGAGGAAAAGAGACTTATACATGCATGTAACACTCGTATTTATTTCTGAATTTAGAGGCATCAAACCACTTGCTATAAACAAGGAAAGGTAGTTTTAGAAAGAAAACAAACAGTCAAACGTGTTCGCAAACCTTGTACTAACTTAGTAGGATTTAGTTGCAGTCAATTCAGGGCTAGATTCCCTTAACGGTTCATCCAAATTTCAGCTTGTAAACTCAAAGTGTTGAACGATCCCTCCTGATTTTCTATTTTTCTCTTTAACAAGCTTCTGTCCCAGTAGGACAGTAGGGTCCTAGCTTTTTTCTACTTTTGCAGTAGGTTGAGATAAAGCAGTGAATCATCAATATCGTCGGACGTCGACGCATCGAGGCACGTCGACGCACGCCGAAAAAAACGTTGGCAGACTGGCCCATGTCGACAGCGGAGTGTCGGCTGAATCCGCCAATGTCGGCGCTCGGAAAACCTGAAACCATGACATTGAGGTTACATCGATGTGACCCGATGTGGCGATGTCGCAGTATAGGGCCTACCACGGACCCTGATGGCAACACTGCCATTCCCCCACGCGACGGGAGGGACACCGACAAGCCGGAGTGAATGAGGTTGTGGGAAAAGAGCTCCTTAAAAAAGAGGGTATCTCGTGACCTAATGATGCAGTGCCGGGAGGGATCCTAGAAGCGCCAGGCTTTGGACTGACGGGAGACACCAAGGAAGGTGCAGGGATGCCCGTGGGGGACAAGCTTGCCGTCCTGATGTGGGGCGGGCAACTACACACTGGCCACGCAGCCCCGGACGCGAGCGGGGCGGAGGTCAGCCTGCCGATCACCACAGTGTTGGTACGGCGTGGACTGGCGAAGAAGGTCTCCGTGGGGAATCAGTTCTAGACCCACATCATGTAGGCCATGGCCTTGAAGTAGAAGCCATCCGAGAGACCGGATTGGACCGGCATAGTGCGTATGGCATCTGCCATGGTGCGGTTCCACCGCTCGGAGATACCATTATGGGTTGGCGTATACGGCACTGACGTCTCATGATGGATTCCGTGGGAGGCAAGGAAGGTCGCGGCCTCTCCCATGAACTCGCCACCACAACCAGCGAAAAAGTGGCAAAGAGGGCATCCAAACTTGCGCTCTACACCAAAAATCCAGTCCCGAGTGGTGGGAGCGACATTGCTCTTCTGCCAAAGGCAGAAGACCCAACGTTAGCGGAAGTAGTCATCGGTGAGGATGATGACATAACGTCAGTGCTCCCGGATAGACTCTGTGGGAAGGGGACCCATGACATTGGAGTGGATCAAGTCCAAAGGAGCGGATGCATGGGAGGAGGACAGTGGATAAGTTGAGAGGTACATTTTTCCCTGAACGTAGTTAATGCACTTAGTGGGGCACAACCAAGAAAGGAAGGCAGGGTCAAGGCCTTGGGCCGGTCGGGTGCAAAACATGCTGTCAATGACGGCCGTGTGGAGGTGGCAGAGGCGGCGGTGTAGAAGGGGGGTGTGGTACAGGGAGAGCGTGCTAGTGACAAACACATTGCCTCTGTCGGTCGATGGGGAGGAAACGGAGGGAGGGGAGGACAGACGAGGTACGTGCCATAGGTTGCAATGGACGGTGGCGTGCAGGACGACACGTCCAGACGGATGCAACAACACGGTGCCAATGCAATACGAGTGCAAGACGTTCATTCTCATGGGGTTGAGGACGGTGACGGACAAGAGGCTGAGCTCAAGACCAGGAACGAAGAGGACATCGGTCACAAAGACATCCCCAGCAGGACCACGCAAACAAACAATGCCAACGCCGTGGATAGGCAACACCTATCCAGAGCCCGTTCGGACACCGGAGACATTGCCAACGGGACCAAGCACGCTGAAGGCCTCACGAGAGTTCGTCATGTCGGAGTCAATGATCCAGGTCTTGGCAGGATCCTGGACTGGTGTCGCCTGGTCGCTAACCATCACAAGGCAATGGACGAGAGATGTGGATGCGGTAGACGGGGACGTGAACCAAGACTGCCAGTCATTCATCTATGCGATATCATCAGAGAGAGGAGTAGGAGGGAAGGCATGGAAGATGACAGGACGGAAGAGGAAGCAGGATACGAATGCAGCTCAGTCTCTGTCATACAAGGCACTACAAGGGGACAGGAGGTGACGCAACTTGCACTCTCCTGGGGGGGAGGAAGAGACATGCCGAGCTGGAGCGCAATGAACTACTCCAACTAGAGCTCATGCATAGAGGGTCCGGGGGAATAGAACGACTGCGGGGTGACATCGCCAGAGCCTGGAAGGGAGGGTGAATGCACCGGCGATGGAAGGAGGGAGGCCGACGGCTGCGGATGGTGCTGCTATAGGGCCTGAGACATGAGGACTGTTATGGCAATCGAAGGAGTTGAGGTACAAAAGGGGGTGGAGGCATAAGGGATAACGACAACCACGGTAGCATCAGCAAGAAGGCGCTCACGCTCGTGATGCATGGTGATGATGATGCGCGCCTCGTCCATCGGGAGCGGGCACGTATACCACCTGTGTACCGGCTGGCCATAGTTGTGGTAGACAGGGCCGCCACCATGGACCCAATCTACTATTGCTGCTGGCCCTTGCCCTTTTCCCCCTTGTGCTTCTTCTTCCCTGATGACAAGGAGCTGGTGGACACAGCTGGTGTGGGGACGGCTGGAGCCACAAAGGCGACGGAAGGGGGGACGAGGGCCTTTGTGTGCTGGATGCACGACTTCAGACGAACCTCCTCAATCTTGAGAAAAAGCTCGTATATCCACGTCATGAGGGTTCCCTCAGACGCCATTGCTGCGAGGATGTCCTGGGTATAATGCACAAAAACATCGGCGAACGCGTCGGTGGCACCGCACTTGAAGGTGAGGAGCAGGGCCAGAGGGAGGATGTCCTCCACCCGCTGCTTGTAGAAGGTGACCTACTCAGTCTTCCCCATGTGCAGGGAGTTGAACTCCCGGAGGACGCGGCTGGTCTTGGCCTTGCTAGAGATTTGATGGGGAGCGCCAGGACGTGCCACAAAGTTGTAGGATCTGGAGTCCCACCGATAGTGAAATTGCTAAGGAAGGGCTCTATGGTGATGCGTGCCAGTGGAGGGGGGGGGGGACGAAGACGTGAGCGCGTACAGCATGACCGACATCATGCAACTGGTCGGCCCGGGTAGGATCGTACGAGAGAGTGTATTACGACCACATGCCCTCGCCTTGTGCCCAGATGCGGAAGCTGAGCTCCCAGCTCCGGATCTTCTCGCTGGCCTGGAGCGACAGGGGCGGGGACTCAAAGTCTTTTGGCCTACGGCCGGCACCTAGAGTGGGGCCGAGGTATGAAGCCACAGTCTGCAGCTGGCGCTGGGTTTGCTGATGCGCCAGGTACTGCGTGGCCGTAGAGACAGTGGGACTAGCATGCCGGAGATGAAGAAAGGGTGACAGGGTGCACGCGTGGCTCTATGGTGTCGGCGGCTGTAGTGCTGCAAGCTACTGTGTCAGCGGGTCAAGCTGCCGGCAAATGGCGGCCAGGTAGTCTGATGGAGCCCTGGTTGAGCCCGTGGGGCCGATGACAAAGCTTGCGGGTTGGTGCTGCTGCTGTTGCTACTGTTGTTATGGCTCTTGATGTTGCTGCTTTTGTTGCAACTGCTATTGCTATTGCTGCGGCAGTAGCGGAGGCTACTGTTGTTTTTGTTGTTGTTGTTGTTGTTGTTGTTGTTGTTGTTGTTGTTGTTGTTTTTGTTGTTTTTGTTGTTGTTGTTGTTGCAGCGGCTATTATAGGTGCTGGTGCTGCTGCTGCTGCTACTGTTGCATTGGTAGCGGTGGCTGCTACTGCTGCAACAGCAGTCGTTGTTGCGGCTGCTGTTTTTGCACCTATTGGAGCTGCTATAGGAAAGGGGGACCAGTGGGCCCCCCAATAGAGGAGGACCCTTCCCCACTAGGGCTTTCAGCCATGGCCTTGAAGGGAGTTTGAGGTTTTTTTGTGTGATGTTTTTTTTGTTGTTGACATCAACAGTGACACCAACAGTAACGTTAGCCAATGACGGCTGACATCAGGAGCGG
Organism: Penium margaritaceum; assembly: GCA_023375785.1. NCBI lineage: Eukaryota > Viridiplantae > Streptophyta > Zygnematophyceae > Desmidiales > Peniaceae > Penium > Penium margaritaceum. The sequence continues at coordinate 89,702 of SZWC01007971.1, forward strand.
GTCACTGTTATTGATGCTGGCAGCGGGTTGCTTCTGTTGCTATAGCTACTATTGCACTGCTGTTGCTGCTGCCGCGGCTGGTGCTGCGTTGCTGCTGCTATAGTAGCATAGCAGCAGTAGCAAATGTTACTCAGGTTACCAACCAATCAGGAAATTCCTCTATTTTTCTGGCGGGCGGAAAGCCCATATATCCCTCGTTTTGGAAGATAAGCCCCATCCGCCCCTCCGCCGGAACGATAAGCCCCATCCGTCCCTCCATCGGAACGATAAGCCCCATCCGCCCCTCCGCCTGAGCAATAAGCCTCATCCGCCCCTCCGCCAGAATGATAAGCCTCACCCGCCCCTCCGCCAAAATGATAAGCCTCATCAGCCGTTGCCCCTGAAAGATAAGCCCCATGTACTCCTCGGAAATGTCGAACTCTTAATGTGACAGCATATTGTTCATTTCTGGTGTAGAAGGGTGATGTGGAAATATTATTAAACTTTTTGAAGGTTTGCACTTGATTTTGTGCATGCACACGTCATGCATATACATGAGTCACACGATACCATGTGACAGCGACAATATTACTACTTCTATACTTAATAACAATTGGTTTAACGTTTTTGTTGTGCTGTTTCCATGGGGGTATGTTTTTGTTCCCAAGATACTTCATTTCCATCAGATTTCTGTCATTCCACAGACCGAATATCTGCATGGCCGTCTTAACAACGTGAGCATTATCCTCGTTACACCAAAACACCCCCTGCTTGATCCTGGGTCATGAGCTGGCAGGTGTTCATGCAGTGGCATCCATACGTGTTGCCAAACCTAAGAGTTGTCTGACCAGCTTTGCATGTGGTAACCAGGCCAATTGGAGTGTGCCGATGGACGCTTTGACATTTGTCCGTGTTGTAACTGCCACGGCACCCTATGAAGAGGGACTGTTGACATGTCGCTGTCACATCCTTGCAACCGCCGCTCGCCATGGACATGCGACTGGGTACCACAAAGCATGCTAAAAAACACGTTGACGCCAGACGAAAAATACATGCATAAGGCTACGACACTGTTTGCTCAAAGGAACGTATTGGCGGACAGTGCCCTCATCGTACGAATCAACCCATCCTCCGTTGGTCCGGCTACAGGCCGCGATGTCCCAACAGGGTGCTTGTGAGCTTGATTTTGTCTCATTCAGTCATGCACCGTCGTCGTTCATCCCGTCACCGCTGCCTCCAACCAAGCCGCTGCTGCAGCTGCATCCCTCGTAACTTGGGCATGGTGGACCAAGTTGTAGAGCATACCGTTAAGCCTATTCCGGCGGGTAGATGGGATATATAGGTTGAAGTATTGTGGAAAAAATACCCGCTGTTTCGGATGACTTCGTAACTGCACGCGTGACGTCTAGCCACACGACCAAGTCTCGATGAGAACGATCCGCCCCCGGCTCAAGGTCTTGCACCGCAGTGGTACCCAGATAACCATCCTTCAAACGACGCATCAGGCATGTTTGATGATGTGATCTCTTGGTTGGAGAGGTATTGGAACGATGAATGGTGGTCCCGGCAGTTGGACGAGCGGGACGCCCTCCCACAGGACCACGTTGTGATTTTGTGACGTTCTTGTACAGTCTACTGTGACCACTCGGCCGTGTCCATACTCACGCAGATCCCTGAGGCGGGCCCTGGTGACATCGGAGGGATGACGGGCGGCGGAGTACCAGCTTGGAGCTGGCCGACTACCGTTCCAGAGCCACGGACACTGCCGGGACTCCCTGCTGTTTTTCTGCAGCCTGCAGGAGTCTTTTCGGCGGATTGGCCATGAGCCCAATTTGCATGTTTTTGCATTGTGTGTTCACCGTCTGATGATGGATGCATGCATGTGACAAGTCGTAGCATCCGTCTTGTGATCCTGCATGTCTAGGTTTAGACGGGGTGGCATTCTGACATGTGTGCGCAGAGTTATGGCCAAAACAGTGGTTTTGGGCCGGTTTTAGGACAGCTCTTGGACCGCCGCGTGCGACACCCGCTGTGCGCCGCGGCAGGTATTTATGCCATGGACTTGTCATTTGCTATCTCTCTCTGCAAATGCTATTGAAGCATTCAGACACTTTGCCTTGTGTCCCCTAGCCAAACTCTTGCCGTTGCGTGAACGACTTGTGACTGTCGTCACCGTTTGATCAGGCACTGACGCCTGGTCAACGGGAGTGTTGCTAGGAGGCTTCCTTGCATCTTCTCATGGTATTAGAGCAGTGATACAGTTCTCACTAAGCTGCGCAGCAGAGATGCAGCAGAGCAGCAGCAGTGAGAGTCACTGCTGCAGCAGATCCACTGGAGCCTGTCGAAGACAGCCGGTCGCCGTCAACGCAGCCCACACCCATCACATGAGACTGTAGCAGCGGCGTTGCCACCGTGCCAGCAGCAGCATAGTAGCAGAGCAGCAGCAGCAGCAACGGCAGCAGCAGCGCCGTAGCAGTAGCTACAGCAGCGCGTGGCGGCTGCAGCGAGTGCAGTCGCATTCTGCAGCCGCAGCGGCGGCCGCGGCAACAGCAGCGAGCGGCGGCAGCGGCGGCAGCAGCAGCGCAGCAGCGGCGGCAGCGGCGGCAGCGGCGGCAGCAGCAGCGCAGCAGCGGCGGCAGCAACAGCAGCGCAGCATCAGCAGCGGCAGCCGCGGCGGCAGCAGCAGAGCAGCAGCAACAGTAGCGCAGCAGCAACAGTAGCAGCGCGCGGCGGTGGCAATGAGCAGCAGCCGCAGCGCGCAGCAGTGACAGCGGCATTGCGCAGCCGCTGCTGCCACTACTGCGCACGCAGCCATGTAGCTGCTGCTGCAGCTGACAGCACAGCTATAGCAGCAGCTGAGCGGAAGCTGCTGCGCAGCCTCCGCGCAGCTTCCGCGCAGCCGCCGCAGAGCGGCTGCACGCTCGTGCAGAACCGCGAGAGAAAAAGAAAAGGAAGAGGAGGAGTCGAGCCGACGTCAGCATTTTTGCTTGCTGACGTCATCAGGTCGTGCTGACATCAGCGACCACCTGCTGACATCAGCACCATACTTAGCCAAATTTTTGGCCGGACTGTCAAACATTTCCAGCGTTTCAACTCCTCGAGAAACGCTGACGCTCTCGAAATCCGACAAACCTGACCTGTCGACCCATACTGAGAGGCGACATGGACTCGTTGGACAACAAGGCGAAGGCGACAGGTGATCCCTCCTCCTCCTCCTCTGGGGTCCTTAGCTCACGCTCGCAGGCCATTGAGGACCTGCGGAGCTAGCAGGTTGAGATGCGTCGCCTACAGTGGGAGCAGAATGATGCCATCTGTACGCTGACTGAGCTTCTGCGTGGCCAGTCCACAGTCCCACGGCAGGTTTCCGAGGGAGCTGCCGGCGTCGCGGTCTATACACATCAGTCGGCTCAGGCACCCGTTACAGGAGCTCGACCTGACCCACCACCTTCTGACCTCCTGGATGATGATCCATTCATGCCAGGCATGACAGACGACTCCCCGGATCATGAGATTCGAGTTCTTCAGGAGCGTCTCCGTCAGCTACAGACGGGCACCAGATCTCCTCGGATTCCTACGGTGCGATCGTCACCCGACTATCCCCGTGACTATCCCCTTCCCGGAGTCTTTCCCATCTCTCGTCCCCCTCGGCCTGCGGTTGCTCTCCCCACGGAGTGGCAACCCAAGGACTTTGAGACACCACCTCCACGGTACATCACTGAGGATGGCTTTGACTGCTGGGAGATCCTCTTTCAGGTTTGGGCTACTTCAGAGGGCGTGTGGCCCTACTACCACAGCCCGTATCACCCTACAGACCCAGCAGAGGTGCTGTCAGCAGCCAGGGTGATACGCAGACTCCTCTATGCCATGCCACGCGAGACCGTCGTCGATTTCCGCCCCTTTCTTGGCGAGCCCGGCACAGGCACCCGCGCCGATCCACGCGGAGGTTGGGATCTGGCCTTATCCCTGCTGGCCGCAGAAAGCACGCCACCCGTGTAGCACACATTCGTGCCTTCCACTCTCTCCGTCAGGGGCCCGCAGAGCCTGCAGTTGATTACTGACGACGCGCCATGCGCATCTACACGCGCCTTGGGACCTCAGGAGGCACACAGCTGTGGGCGCTCTGGACGATGATGCTCGGAGTTCGCCTTGAGTATACTGACATCTTCACACGATACTGCGACGCTGTCCTCGAGCCCTTTTCAGCCACTCTGCAGCTTCTCCCTTGGACGCATCAGCTCTTCCTCCAGGTGACTTCAGCCCGCGAGGCAGCCGTGGCCCATCAGGAGACTTCCCTTGTTGTAGCAGTCGTCGCATCACCACCATCTTTCCTTCTGCAGTCTCCTACTTCATCCTCCATCATGTCCACGTCTTCCTCCTCCTCTTCGGCCCCGCCCACACCCACTCAGACATAGGGTGTTGCAGTAGCAGCTCAGGGGAAGAAGAAGAAGGGGAAGCGTGGATCAGGTCAGTAGCAGTCACATCAGCAGTCGTCCTCCAGTGGTAGCAGTGGACATTCTGTTCACTGCTACAACAATGGAGGCGCCCATCGCTACACCGAGTGCCAGCAGCCGCTCGACTGGACGCGGATTACTCGTGGGCTCCAGGCTGCACACGTCCTCCGTTCCACGTCCAGCACATCATACTCGCCATCCTCCGGACGCGTGGTGACCACGACTGCAGCTGTTCCCGCTCCTCCACCGGCGAGTAGCAGCGATCCGGACCCACGCGACCGCACCATCGCTGAGCTCCGACACCTTCTGGCGCTCCACTTTCAGGGAGGTGCGAGTGTGTTGTCATCGTTGGGTGGTCCACAGACTGTCTGTCTGTCCGTTCCTGTGACTCGTGATGACGCGTGTGGGGGAGCACAATCAACATGTGATGATGATGGGCCTGACTACACCGATTGGGTTCATGAGTCTCATCTCTGTGTCCTGCGTCGTTCCTCCCCACTGACGGCTGAGCGTCCCTCTGATGCTGAGTGTTCCATTGCCAGTTGTACAATGATGTCCACCAGTCGTGACTCCGGTGGCACTTGGATCATCGATTCTGGTGCCACTCATCACATGACGTGCCGTCGTAGTGATTTTGTTGTACTCGGTCCTGTCACGTCTGTCCGTTCTGTCCGTACAGGCTCTGGTCAGTCCTTGCCAGTCCACGGTGTTGGGGTTGTATGTTTCGACGGTCCGTCTGGCCCCTTGTACCTTTCTGACGTGTTGTTTGTGCCTGATCTTGAGCTCAGCCTGCTTTCTGTGCGTGCCTGCACACTGATGGGTCTCTCTGTGGAGCATACCGCAGACTCAGTGACTGTGA
>SZWC01007972.1:11788-26680 GCA_023375785.1 Penium margaritaceum
GCACCTACAGGATCGGCACCAATTGGTGCCTAGTCATCTGGCCCTGCCGCACCCTCCGCGGCAGTGGCCGCACCAACGGCACCTGCTGCTGCGCCACCATTTGGCACTTTCGCACCCCCAGCAGCAGCGGTCACGCCAACGGGCCGTTCCGTACCTACCGCACATTCCTCTTCTCCACCAGTCTCCGGAGGCAGTCCGGCCCAGGGAACAGCACAACCCCAGCTCAGCGTAGGCACAACAATGGAAGGTGCGCAGACCCATCTGGAAGAAAGTTCTAGGGACAGTGGAGACCAACCCAGGGCCAATTGCCTGTTGGACGTGGTTAGCAGCGTCATCATGCACCTGCAGGATGAGCTCCCGGAGGCAGTCTGCGCAGAAATGGGGAACTCCTTCTTCAACTGCGCCTGGCAGGTGGCCCTGAAGTGCGCGGCTAAGGCTGCCCTAACCCTTGGGAAGCACGGACGACAGGATCAACTGCTGGAAAGGGCAGGAGCGGAGCATCTCATTTCGGCGCTCCGCAATGTCCTCAATCTCCGCCCGGAACGAGCCAAGGGCATGGCGGGTGTGGCAGCATTCCTCGACACAGAGCAACCAGACCGCTTCGTGAACGCCGCTTGTGAATGGTTGCTCCAGGCACGCCGCGATCAAGTAACATACCCTATGCGGCACTATGTACATCTGCTGCAGGAATGAGCCCGGGCCCTCACCATTTATCACGTCCACCAGATGCCAGCAGGTACGGCGGAGGCACCGGACAGGAAGACCGCGGCAAAGATATGGAGATGGGGCTACCTGATCCAAGTTGTCACCATCAGATGGGGAATACAGTACATGCCTGAGGAGCTCGTAAGCATCTCCGCGGCAGAACATCAATACGAGAGCTGGTACGCGGCCATCGAAAAATGTTGGCGCCTGAATATTGAGGGTGCGGTGCGCCAACAGATTGTAACCGCGGTGTCGGATGGGCTTTGGAAGGCACTTCAAGAAACAGGCACATCACTGAAGGAGGAGACCGTGCGATACTGGGCCCGGGAAGCCGTGGAAGTGTGTTGGGAAGAGAAGAACCATGTCATCACTGAGGCGAAGGAGGCTCAGGAGTATCTCTGGGTCTCTCATGAGCTTACACAGACATGGAACAAGCTGCTGGCATTGTGGCAACAAGAGGCAGAGGAGCAAAGGCAGAAGGCAGAAGCATCAGCGGAGCGATTGGCTGCGGAACTCGCAACTGCGGAACTGGAAGCGGTGGCGAGCCGCAAAGAAACCGCCAAATGGGCAGCAGTGGAAGTGGTGAAGGCAGCAGAGACAAGAGCGGCAGCTGAATGGGCAGCGGCAGAGGCAGCAGCTGCGGCAAAGGAAAAGGAAAAGGTGGAATGAGTGGCCGCGACAGCAGCAAGGGAGGCAAGGGAGAATACAGAGGCCGAGAGCGCAACAGCGGAGGCGGCCACAGCAGCAGCTGAGCGAGATGCGGAGAAGTGGACAACAGAGGAAAAGGTAGCAGTAGAAGGGTAGAAAGGAAAGAGGGCCAAGGAGGAGGCACGAGCCAGACCAACAACTGCAGCCGAGATAGAGGCGCAGAACAATATGTCACGACCGGCTCTATCGGCAGCTGTGCTCACCAGAAGAGCCAAACTCCAAGGAGTAGCCAAGAAAGCTGCGGCCTCAGCAATCGCCTGTAAACAGGCGGCCCCATCCCACGTTGCCTCGGTCAGTCGCGTGGCCACCCCACACAAGGAGCCGGCCACGGGAAGGCAGGCACCGTCCGCAGAGACCACACCGACATCCCACCAGTGAGACCAAGGAAAGCGAGCAGTTGACGACGGCACTGCTGGTGAATCCCCCACCAAGCGCAGCAAGCAGCGCCGCCAGCCACGGGGGACCCTTCCGAGTATTGACCCAGCACAGCTCGCACAGGCCCAGCAGGACGCGGCTCATGCAGCGGAGCTGCTTCTGGCGGTATTCTGCAGCTTCTCGATGCCAGCTGATCTGGTTCCAGCTCAGCTGAGGCCCATCCTTGGAGGCGTGGGTACCATGGCTCACCGCGGAAAGGGGCTCGGGGAGACAATCACAGCCAGGGCGGGCAGGAAGGAGACAGGAGCGGTGGTAGTTTCCGAACTCAGTGAGTCACCACCGGACAACGCCGAGGAAGAGCCCATTGGATAAAGGACAAGGCCTGCTCCGGTTCTCCGAGGCTACGACAGGGCGGCAGCCCGAGACGGAGGCTATCGACATCCGTGAGGGAAGAGGTCGGTGACACAGGGTACCACCAGAACTAAGGTTGCGGGACCAGTGGAACGAAGGAGAACTGCGCGTGGTTGAGATCCTACGCCTCTTCCTAGCACCAGACAGCTGGGATATGGAACCCCCCGTCTACGACAAAGAGAATCAACGACGGCTGGAGGCAATGAAGGCAGAGCAGGACAAGAGGCAAGCACAGGGGCTGCCAGCAAAGGAGCCAGAAACAAAGAGAAAACCAGGTGAGGCCATTGCGGAGTCAACGATCAGGACAAAGGGGCCAATAAAAACAAAGGAATGGCGAATTTGGCAGACAGCCCACATCCTGCTCCGCGCCACCACGAAGGAGCAGCAGAAAGAAGAGGCGCGGAAGGTGTACGCGACCCTGGAAACAGAGCTGGGAGTGGAATTTGACAGACGGAAGAAAGATGATCTCGCCCGTCTCTGTGAGCAGTATGCATGGGAGGGCGGTCGTCTCTGGCAAACCACGCCGCGGGTATTGTGGGTACCTCCGCCGTCCTTGCAGAAGGCAGTGGTCGAGGCCTACCATCATCACCACCACTCCGGTGTGCAAACAATCAAGGACCGTCTGTCACCCATCCTGCACGTGCCCAATCTCGCGGCACTTGTCAAGGAGGTGGTGCAGCACTGCGCCCCATGTGAGTGACACCGGAAAATTACGCCGCGGGATATGCCACACTTCCTGCCCTCCCCTATTGGTGAGCCCCTGGAGCGGATCATCATCAACTTCCATGGGCCACGACCTCGCTGCGCTCAGGGAGAGAGGTACTGGTTTGCTGCGGTGGATCATTTCACGAAATACATATGGGTCCGCCCAGTACCCGACAAGTCCTCCACCCGGGCTGCACGGTTCATCCAGGAAGAGATCTTCTACAAGTTCGGGGGATGCAGTGTGGTCCACAGCAACAATGGCACCGAGTTCGCAGGGGCGTTCCGCGACGAGCTTGCGGAATGGGGCGCACAGCATGTCCACGCCGGGCGGTACCGACCGGAGTCCCAGGGTCAAGTGGAGAGGCTGCACGACATCCTGGAGCGGGCGGTGGCAACGGTGGAGAGCAGCGACTGGGGGGAAGATTTGAAGAAGACGGCACACTTTATCAACACAACACCCAGTTGCGCAACTTCGTTCTCCCCGCACCTCCTTCTCTTCGGACAACCTCTGCGCGCGGCACTTGGCATGCCACAGAAGCCGCTGCGGTTGCCTCTTGACCCGGAAGATGCACCAGATGGACGTTCGGAGGAGGAGCATGAGGCCGCCAAAGATAGGGAAGTGCAGGAATGGTTCCGAGAGCGCTGCCGGCGGACAGACACAATGCGCACGGAAGCAAGGTTGCGGGGCTCAGTCTCTTCCTGGCGCGGATGTGACGCCGCCAACCGACGGCTCAACCACGGGCCAATCAAGGAGGGGAACCTGGTCTACCTCCGCCCATTCCCATGCGCGGGACGCAAAGAGGAGGAGGCACGAGAGGTGTACCGTGTGGCCAGCATGGACGCTGGGCATGTTTGGCTAGAAGGGCCGGACGGATTCAGCGACCGCAGCTACCCCGCCACCGAATTCGTGCTCTTGCCCCCTGCCTGGCACACGCACATCCCTCGCACAGGTGGAGAGCTTCCTCCACTCGAGGAACGCAAAGGCTCGCGAGGATGGAAGGCAGAGGAAGTGCTGGAGCAGTGCAAGGCATAGGTGTCAAAGCAGGAGCAGCAGTGGAGCCAGGAGCCTCGGGAAGAGGAGCCAGAGGAGGGCTCTGATGCTCAGGAGGTGTCTGCGGGGGCAGTCCAGGCAGGGGAGCAACGGAGAGCGGAGGAACGCAAGGGCCAGCAGCAGATGCAGCAGGAACAACCGAAGCAGCAAGGGCAGCGGCAGGCGGACAGTGGAGAGGAGACTCCGACGACACCCGCCACCATTCCGCGACGGGGCGTGCCCATGAGCCCCCGCCAATTGGCCGCATACACGGGCCTTTGCGTGTGGTGCGAGGAGAACCTACCGGCAGAACCGCTGCTGAAATTCGTGTGCCGCATCTGCGGCCAACCAGCACATCAAGGGATGACGAAGAGCTGCATCGGGCTGAATCACACCTGCCGCAAGTGCATACATGAAGCCAAGGAGGAGGGCGCGGAGAAGAAGACTGAGGAAGATGACGGAGCAGGCCTAGACTCAGGAGGACAAGCGCGTGGGCGATGGGATCCGGAAGAAGAGGAGGAGGAGGAAGATGAGGAGCAGGCAGAAACGCGACAAGGACCACGCACGGTCCCCGCGGCCACGATGAAGCAGTGGCAGAAGGAAGGACGGGTGGCAGAAGCGGAGCAGGCGAGGAGGGAAAAGGAAAATAGGACGTGTGCCCAATGTGGGCACAGCTGGGACCGGACAGTGAAAAACTGCAACGCCTGCCGTCGAAAAGAATGTGAGAGATTCCTGGAGAGGCTGCGGGACAATAAGGGAGGGCGGAGCGGACCAGAGGTGTGTGGAAGATGTAGTCGGGAAATCGAAAGGCAGCGCGGAGTTCGGAAGCCGCCTCGGCTGACCAAGGAAGGAGAGGAGGTGGAATCGGAGGATGAGGAGGAATGGGATCCGTCCGCGGTACCCACTGAGAAGTGCCCTACCTATGTCAAGGTTGTGAACGAGGGCAGACGCTGCATCAAATACGAAAGCTGACCCACCAGGCTTGCTTGGTCACAGGCAGCTCACCCTGGGTAGGACACTACCACAGCTGCGTGGGTAAAGCAATCACGGAGGGGGGAGCCTTTCTTGCATATGACGACAAGACCTTGGGACCAGCCTGCGGAGGATGCGAGGAGGATCTGGAGGAATTTGGCAAGGCCTGCGGAATGTGCAGAATAATATGCCACTTGCGGTGTGGGAAACGAGGAAAGGAGGGGATTTGGACCTGCCGCAATTCTCGAAATAAGGTGCGGAAGAGCATGTGGAAGTATCCCAACCAGCATCGCTCCTGCAGCAGAGATAACTGCATGGGCCGACTCAGCGGAACAGTCTACTGATGCGAGCACTGCGGGCGTCTTGCTCATGACTCGTGCACCGAGGAAGTAGGGCGGAGCAAGGAGGGCAAGAAAATCTACCGGTGTTCACGCTGCAAGAAATATGAGCGGACACCACATTGCTCTTCATGCAAGAAGCTGGTGAACGCGCCTACAATAGAGGTGCGGTGTGAGGGATGCAGACTCTTCGTTCACGACTGATGTGCGGACGGGTACCAGTGGAAAGGGGGAGATGTGGAAAAATACTGCCGACCTTGCCAGGAGCAGAACCGCCACAGGCCCTGTGGAAAGTTCAAGCACCTAGTGCACTGAGACTCTGGGACAGAGTCTTGCAAAAAGGGGGGTTTGGGGGCATCAGTGTCAGGCAAATTCCTGCCGCTAGTCTGCGGAAAGCCAATCCGCGGATGAGAGACCTTGACAAGCTGGGAACCGCGCAAGGCACGCTGGCTCCCGCGGTATGTGTGGTCGAGCACGGAGTAGCATGGAATCCAGTAGCCGTGCAGGCGGGCCACATGGCGGGAGGCGGCCGCAGGTTGACATTTTCATCTGTGGCGGTTGCCCTACGACTATCTCAAGAGCTTGTGACAGAAGCTGTGAAAGGGCGGGAAGAGGCAGCAGGGAGATCCGCGGTGGGGAAGGAACAGGGGGCGAGCCGCAGGAGGAAGCACAATCATGGAGCCAATCAAGCGGAGGAGGCAGGACAGCGGACGGACGGAGAAATCAAGGGAGCAATAGCCAATCAGCACGGGAGTTGGCGCATCAATCATGGAGAAAGACCTGAGGACGCACCGCGGAAGGCAAAGATTCAAGGAAGAACACGAAGACCGCGTGCGCAAGCCGCGGATGAAGAAGAGGACTTAGTAGGAGTGAGAGGGTGATGGCCTCTGTGTGCTTGAGGATGAGACCCGTGGGGCGTAGCCGCACCACGTGGAGTCCAAGTAGGAGGAAAAAGGATGACAGGAGAGGGATGATACCGACGACGTGTAGACGCACCGTGTGGAGTCCCAAGTAGATAAGGCATCGGAAACAGTAGCACAAGTTGTCCCCAATCTTGATCGCTCTCTGGGATTAATGCTCCGCATCCTCATGTACTCTGCTCTTGGCTATCAAAGACATTTACCCGCCTCCATATGTGCTCTCAGTATTCCGCGTCCCTGCCTTTCATTGCCTTCGGTGATCTGTCCGCGGTCTATGGGACTGAGTGTGTGGGAAGCCAAGCTCGGGGTGAAGTGAGCTGCCGGCGGGGCCCTTGCTTGCATACGGCCACGGAACGAGGTTCCGTGGAGAGGAGCTGGAAGCCACGAGGTGGCGGCTCACGTGTTGCAAGAAGTGGACCACAGAATGTCACTCATCGGTGAGGATCCCACGCATCAATCCAGTCCTGCCATCCGCGGAGTTGCTCGTTGTTTAGATCTAGCGCGGTAGGACTGGGGCTAAGCAAACACAGGCAAGTAGTGATTGCTGTAGTAGTGCACAGTCTGTGGATAGCGCGGAATAGAGCCAGCGTGGAAAAAGTTGAGAACGCGGTAAAATTGGGGGCATCAAGAGGGTCATCATGATCACCCACACATGGTGTGGAAATAGACTCTAAATCTCTGCAGATCTGTTCCCCCCTATGCGTTAAAGGGGTCAGTAACCAATGAGCACTCTCACTGCCTTGTAAANAGAGCCAGCGTGGAAAAAGTTGAGAACGCGGTAAAATTGGGGGCATCAAGAGGGTCATCATGATCACCCACACATGGTGTGGAAATAGACTCTAAATCTCTGCAGATCTGTTCCCCCCTATGCGTTAAAGGGGTCAGTAACCAATGAGCACTCTCACTGTCTTGTAAATAAGACTGTCAAGATGACTGCCTTTGATAAGCCAAATCCTCCCTAGAAGTTTGTGTTTCTTCCAATAGGCTCAGATTCCACGGAGCCGACTTGCATATGGTGGCTCTTTTGTGTTTCTTTGATAGCCACCTCAGCAGCAAGTTTCTCCTGATAAGTGGTCCGCTGGTCAAGCGTGCAAAATTAGGGTCTTCTTTTTGCAACGTTGCATGTTTGGCAGACTCCCTTCTAGACATCCAAAATATTTGTTTTCTCCCTATTTTTGCTGTCATCTGGATGTGATTTCTCTGTTCAACTTCTCTTGCATTTAATCTTTCAAAGTTCTGACTCAGTGAGAGCACGGGAAGTGTGCCAGATCATGTGGATTCTGAACATTGCGTTTGGCCAGCATGTGTATCAATATTTACACTCATCCTCCCTTGTGTAGATAATGTGCACGCGCATGTGCGTTACACGAGAGGTAACAGCAAGAAAGTGGATGAGGGGACACTGTGCATAAGCAGTAGTATCTTGTCCTCTCAGCAGAAGTAGAAAGGACTCCTTAGTTGCTTGGCCTTTGCCACGAGGTGTAACAAACTGCCTCCTAATTTTTTTTCTTCTTTTTTGTGGCATGGAAGAAAAGCATTTAGTACAAAAGTTTGCATTGCAAAGGCCTCCAACAGGGTCATTCTTTACATCATTGTACTAAGCACTAAAGTTATGTCATGAGATGGTGCCTTCAATCCCAAAGGTGGTCCACTCTCTATGTTTGAGGGGATGGGCGCAGGTATGTCATCTGGGGGAGGAGGCCTGCACAGCTAATTGGACCCATTTGGGTGTATCAGTCATTTGGATAGGATGAGAAGCTTCCTAAGAAGTTTCCATGGATGCAAATGCAGGTGGAGTAGCTACTGGAGCTTCATGGGACCTTTTTTCCCCCTCATTCTTGACTTTTCTTCCTTTTTCTTATTTTTTCTTTCTAGGAAATGAGCAGCAGGTTGGGGGCTCCTTTGGGTTTAGGATGTTTTTGACCTTGTCCGAGGGCCTTAGTTGGAGGGTATTGATGACCCAAAGAAAACATTGGATCTCCATTTGGCTGTAGATAAAGTCCTCAATGAGCCCTGGTTTCTATACACATTTAAAGCAGCATTTATTCTCTTCAAGATTATCTTTTATCCCCCACCTCTAAACTAAAGATTGGTTGTAGGTGTCCTACAACAAAACAGCTCCAAGGGCTTAGAGGATGCCAAGCCAAAGGGAGTTGGAAATGGAAAGAATTTTTAAAAGCCTCCCTATCGCCATGGGTTCAAGGGAGACACCGTCAAGGAGGCACAAGAGGGGCTAAGAGAAGTCAAGAGGAGGCAAATGAAGACTAGAAGATAAACTAAAGATGAGAGATATGAGGGACGAAGTAGTATACGGACCGATGTTATGGTTTCAAAAGGCCGTTAAATAATCCTTCAGTACTTTGGGTGCTCGAGGCTTGAGTTTTGAGGAACCAAAACCCAGAAAAAAATACATGAGCTAGATTCTAGTTCGAATCTAGCCCACAAAGTACCTCATAGCTGGATTTGAGATAAGAGGAGTGACCAGATGGAAAATCCATTGCGTCACTCCTCTACTCAAAAGTGGCGCAAGGGTCCGGGTTCCACGTGGAGTTGCCACGTGTGATAATTAGGATTAGGATGCATGATTTGCATTCGTGCCCTATGATGACCCCGTTCATTCTTGGTACAGTGCGTCTCACTCAAAATGGCTGAGGCGAATATTCATCCGCCCTCCTTGGACGACTATTCAGAGGGTCTAATTTTAGGTTCCACACTTAGTCACAAAATTTCCTACTGCTGTTACATTGGCATCAGGGCCAAAGCTTCCATGCAACATTTTTTTTGGGGGGTTCATCTAGCCGTTCAATTTTTATCAAATTTATTGCTGCAAGTTGATCCAGAAATTGCAACGAGACAGAAAATGTTTGGACCAGTTCGTCCAAACGCCGTCCCATCGGCAGAGAGAGCAAGATGGCCGAGAGCTGGGAGACCGAGACCCCAAGAGCATCGAGTTGAGAGCCAAGAGCTTGTACGAGTGGAGAGATCCGATGATCTGAATGAAAAAAAGAGGGCTCACAGCAGAAAGGCCCCCACATACCCAACAAGCCCGCCAAGTGAGCAAGTGAGCACCCGCAAGCCCGACAGACCAAATGGGGTGCCATCGTCTGAGGGGGTGGAGAGGATGGGGCTCCTCTCCTACTCTTCAAGTGGGAGAAGGCGTCCCTCCCCCCTCTCATCCATAGAACTTAAGGGGAGGAGAGGGACGGACTCCCTCTCCCCCCCCCCCCCCCTACCATTGACGGTGCAGAAGGGGAGGAGAGGGAAGGAGATTCCCTCTCTCCCCTCCCTTTCATAGTGCCGGCGGTGCCAAGGGGGACGGGTGAGGAGAGAGTCTCCCCTCCCCCTTGTCCATGGTTCCAACTACGCCAAAGGGGTCGGGTGAGGGGAGATTCTCCCTCTCCCCCCCTCTCCCTCACTTGTGTCCTCTCCCACATCAGTGGATGTGGGAGAGGACACAAGTGACTGCAGGCACTGTTTTCTTTCACTTGTGACAAGTGATGGAAAATGGGGCAGCCCTCAGGGAGGTGATCAAGCTCACTAAGAGTCGCCTAGGCAGGACCACCTGTTTGTGAGAGGGAGTTGCAGGTTGCACAGACAGAAGTTACGGAAGCAAATGTAGTTATGCAGAGAATGCGAATGTCTGAATGGACTCTTGAGTGAGGAAATAAATAATCACAGCTTTCTAACAAGCCCTTCAATTCATCATTTGGCCAAGGGAGCACTGAGACCCACTCTGTCAAAGTTGACCCTCTAACACACTCCTAGCCTAGCGGGGTTTGAGTGGCAGTCGCCTTGTCACACATGAGAATTGTGTCTCGCACGAAATGAACGGCCAATAAGAGTAGTCTGGTCCTTCATTGAAGTCTCCTGGAGGTCCTCCAGCCGTATTTTCTCCTTGAAGGCCGCTCTCAGCCGTATTGGCCAATAATCCTGCCGCCTTTTGAGCTCAAAGTGCTCAGGTCGTCACTTGAACCCGACCCATGATCTCGAAACTTTGGAAATCCATATCTCACTCAAACGGTCCGTATGCTACTTCGTCCCTCATATCTCTCATCTTTTTTTTATCTTCTAGTCTTCAATTGCCTCCTCTTGACTTCTCTTAGCCCCTCTTGTGCCTCCTTGATGGTGTCTCCCTTGAACCCATGGCGATAGGGAGGCTTTTAAGAATTCTTTCCATTTCCAACTGCCTTTGGCTTGGCATCCTATAAGCCCTTGGAGCTGTTTTGTTGTAGGAAACCTACAACCAATTTTTAGTTTAGAGGTGGGGGACAAAAGATAATCTTGAAGAGAATAAATGCTGCTTTAAATGTGCATAGAAACCAGGGCTAAGGGCCAGTTTCAGGTCCATAGTCATTAGTGGATTAAGCCAAAAAATGTGCATAGAAACCAGGGCTCATGGAGGACTTTTGTAATGAAAGATGTTTCACGAGGTATTGAAAAAGGGTAGTGAGATGACCAATGAATGGTCCTTGACATACTGTAAGCTTCCGTGCCTTTCTGTTGATGATGGTCATGCTAAGGAAGCTCACCCACATCTGTCATACAATAGTGTTCTGTGAGTAGTACTTTGATGTGTGCAATGAGGGTAGGTGAGGGAGACAGAATGAGAAGGTCATCCATGTAAACCAATAGAGGAACTGGCATGTTACCCTCTTGTTGGAAAAGGAGAGACAGGACACAGAGGCTCTGTGTGAACCCACCATGATCCAGGGTGTTTCAATTTTCTTTGTCCCAGCACTGTAGCACCTGCTTCGGACCATGCAAGGCTTTCAACAACATCCACTCCCATCCTTAAAGCCTTCTGGTTGTTTTAGGTACAATTCATCCTCAAGGGGATCATTGAGGAACATGTTTTCAACGTCCATTTGGCTGATGTCCCAGTCCTCACAGGCCTCAACAGCAAAGAGAATGCGACTGGACCCATACTTTCCAACAGGCACGTATGTGTTTCAAGAAACGTATCCCGGTATCTGGTGGAACACCTTGGCCATCAGCCAGGGTGTGTTTTTCTCCATGATACCCATAAGATTGCTTTTCAGTTTGAATACCCATTTGACATCAATGGCTTTCCTCACTGGTGGCAGAGTTACTAGCTTGTACACTCCATGATCGAGTAAAGCGTTCATCTCAACACTCATGGTTTTCTCACTCTCTGGCGCATCAGCATGCCCCCTTGCCTCCGCGGGCATCAGTGGTTGTGTCTGTTTGATGACCACACTGTTGAATCAAATGGTGTGAAATAACTGTCTGTAATTGATGTGAAGCAGGATACAAAGGAACCACCATGCTGGCCCTGGAGGTGGCGTGAGTGCAACCTACCCATCCGCGTGTGTGCCTGTGGTGGGGGATGATGCACCAGAGCTCAAGCTAGCAAGGTCAGTGGGTGTGAGCAGATTTTTAGGTGTAAGTGAGCCGGTGTCAACTTGAGACACAATCTTGAGACATTGTTTGTTATTTACTTGTGTCACGCTAGGAACAAACACAGGTTCACTGATATTGTGGATAGTGATATGGGGTTTGTAAGGATGGAGCATGCTGGACAATGTGAAACTCGTTGTAGGGCATATGCTCCATGAAGATTGCATCTCAACTTCCCAGGAACGAGTGGTTCATGGGGTCCCAAAACCTCCATGCTTTTGAGGCATGAAAGATCCCAAAAAAGACACACCACCGTCCACACGGACTGAGTTTGTTCTCACATTGTGGATGTGGGAACCAGATACATGCCATTGTTCTCTATACCCGAGCTGGCCTCAGGTTGGACCTTCTCCTTGAATCAGCATTTCCAATGTGTCACTGTTTTAGGTAGTGGATCGTGGGGTAACCAAGTCTAAACCCAGGTGACATGTTTGACTGCTTCATTCTAAAATCTGAAAGCTAGACAGGTCAAAAACTGTGTGGTGTTCCAACGTGGCCCGACGGGTCCTCTGTTTTCACGGCTATATTTTTTGCAAGTTCCGAGTCTAAGCGTGAGATTTCAGGTCACCTCACATTATGTGTGTTGGATTTGAACAGAGTTGTGAGAAAGTCAATTCTGTGAAGAGAATAATAGTATTTTCTCTTTTTTTTTGGACATGAGCATGATCTGGCGAGTTATACTGCTACTTCCAAGCTTTCTAACACACCAAACTGCATGTTTTCTGGTTAACCATAGATCCCACTACTTTTGCCGAGGTACGGCACACCAGTCCTATCCCTCAGCTAGTGCCGCACGTGATTCCTGTCCGTCGAGGCACCCTTGCACATGAAGGACCCATCAGAACGCCTTTTCGGAAATGCAGATGTCCCTACACATAGTGGCACTGCCTCTTGTAATTTTGGGGTGTTTTTTGATGGTTAATCATTAATTTTGGTGATGGGAATTGACAAAGTTCGAAACTTGTCCGTGAACCTGCAGTCAGAATTTGAAAAAACACCCGAGTAACAAACTATGTTACTAAGTGAAGCACTCCGAACCAGGAATTTGGTCAAGTCCTCCATTGACAAAATTCACTACTGGCTCCAGTGGAAACTATCCACGATAGTCATCCGGTGGATCTTTCCCCCATTTTCACTGGATGAATCCATAGTCAGCTGGTGGATCTTTTCCCCAGATCCACCTCATTACTCAAGTCCGGTGAATTTTTCTTCCAGATGCCATATTTTGGCCAAGTTTCTGAGCTGCATCACACGTCCTAACTTTGAGAGCCCGTAACTTCCTTGTTACTCAACGGATTCCGGCGATTCAAGATGCACCGGATTGTGCAACTCGTCAACTTTGAGGAACTTCCATCTAACCTGAAGCTGGAGCAATCTACAGGCATCTAGAGTAAAATGCAAGGAATTTTCTCCCTCTAGTAGCTTTTCGGCGCCTCCCGGCATCGCACCCGCGCATACAAAGGGAAAACATAAGTATGAATCCTTGTATCTTCCATGGCCCCTGCTCCAGATTGATCTCACTCATCTCCTGCTCTGCCCTTGAGCCCTTCACAGCTGGTCATCCCGGGTCCAGCCATGCTCATGACGTGCTGGTCCATGGGTTGTGCATGCTGCAATGATGCAGCACCACTTGTCCCTACTTGACCATGTCCCATGGATAATGGTAGCGCACCTCAATGTGATTTATCCTCCTGTGCTGCGTCAGGTTGTTGGTAAGGGAGATAGCACCCGTGTTTTCTCTTGTACCGCCGTTGGCTCTTGCTGTAGTGAACACAATGTACTCTGTCTCCAATATGTAGGTGTGGGCACAATCTTGCTTTTTGCTGCACCACAAGACCACTACACCGGCAAGGGAGAACACGTAGCCTGATGTGGACTTCTCTTGTCTACATTGTTGGCATCCACAGTCTGCATCCGCTTTGCAGAACCGATGGAAAGGGCCACACCACCTGTTTTCATGAAATCTTAGGCACATGTGCCGCATTGCCTGCAGGTACTGGAGGATGCGCTTGATCACATTTTAGGTCTGTGACCCTCGATCAGCCACATACCTGCTCACTTGGCCCACCGCATAGGCTAATTCCGATCGAGTCACCACCATGGTGTACATGAAGCCTCCCACCGCCAATTGGTAGGGCATCCCTGCCATGTCCTCCCGCTCTTCTCTTGATTGTGGTGCCATTTTCGCACTCATTTCACAGGTTGTGGAGACGGGACTGCCAAATGGTTTACAGTTCTCCATGTTGTACCGATTCAGCACCTCGGCCACGTATTTAGCCTGCCCCAGCTCAAGCATGTACCTCCTCCCATTCCGTGTGATGCTTATCCAGAGGAAGTATTCCAGCTCCCCCAGTCCGATATCTGAAAGATGTTACTTAGTTGCTCCTTCAGCAATAGGCTCGGCAGGTCTGCTGAGGACAAAATCAGGTTTTCCATGTAAAGTGCAGCGATCTCATGTATTTGCCTGTCTCGTCATACGTACATGCTGTGCTCCAACTCACATGTTTTGAAGTTCACTTGTTCCATGAAGTTGTCTATTGACATGATTTTTTTGGCCCATACAAAGACTTCCGTAACTTGCACACCTTATCCTCTTGTGCCTCCAACGCCTCTAGTACATCCATGTAGATCTTGTTGTCTATGATGTTGTTGAGGAAGGCTATATTACGTCCATTTGGTGAAGCTCCATGCCCTTCACGACTACCACAACGAGGATCACACGTGTTGGAAAAATGGCTGATGCTGAACACTGGGCAGAAGTGATGTGTGAGGCAAAGACACCAAAGGAAACTGAAGCTATGGAAGAAATTGAGTATTGATGATGATTTATTTAATAGCGGAGTGTACTGAGGCAAGGAACATGAACCAACTATGCTGTCTTGCATACTAAAATAAGCACTGAGGTCCTAGATCTACCTCTAGGGCGAGTACGTCCACTACGATGGGTGGTGCAACGCGTGAAACCGCAGTCACCCTGCTTCTGCTATGATCAGTGGAGTCACTTCTCGACTCCACATGAGGGATGTGAGGCACGGCACCGGACGTGCTGCAATACCCAGAGTGTTGCAAAAGCAATAGCAGTGCCTGTCTTTCAGTGGAAACTGAGGTGCTCTCAGTGCATATATGTCCAATGGCAGACAAATCATACACTCATGTTTTCGTGTGCCCTTGTAGCGCGCTTGAAAACCATGCACTAACACCATTCACTAAAAACTTAGTGCACTTGAATGGTGCACACTCAAATCATCTCTTCCCCCCCCTCTCTCTCTCTTTCCGTCTCTCTCTCTCTCTCTCTCTCTCTCTCTCTCCC
>SZWC01007972.1:27360-75066 GCA_023375785.1 Penium margaritaceum
AAAAGTCATTGTCTCCTATCGGAGAGTGACGGCCGGTCATTAGCTGCCGGTAGTGAGCATTATAGGCTGTTATCTTTTGGATCCGGTTGCCGTCGGATGTCGCTGGAGAGACTCATCCGTTGCTAATACCCCCCCTAGTGTGTGGCAAAGTGTATATGTCTCAGTGCCATCGATTTGTATGGAAGAGTGCACTTATCACACACCGAGTGTGCGATGCTGATTCAGTATTCAATCCGAATCTGATTGCATTGTTAGTTATCGAGAAAGGTACTTGGTTTGCGAAGATTAGCACCGCGCAGTTGGCACAAAAGATTTACCACGAGAATAGCTTTTGTCGTTTGTCACGAGCGTCGGATGTTTAACACGGGACAGAAAATGGCAGGATCGAAGGATCCATTCATCCGCATCCATATGATGTTGACAGATGTCGACAATATCATTAACAAAAACTGAACATTTTTCTATTCAAAATCGTTTTGATTGTCGAAATGTTTTGGAATCTTGATGCCGGAGGACTGAAACGCTTTATTGATAGAAAACAGATAGAGCCTTCTTTTTTACCCAAATTGCAATAGTCATCGTCAGCTTTAAGTGAATTTCTATCTTTCTATTTCAGGATTGTTTATCAACAAGAAAATTGTGAAAACAGGTCGCTGTTCGAAACAATTCGCAATCATTGCCTATAACTCTGCGATTCTCCTATAACTCTGCAATTCTCATTTGTAAAAGAACGGGGCCTGAACTTGCATTGAACAAGTCAAATCTCAAAACTCGAAGTGATTAGGTTTTCACTCTCTTGACGTCTACATCGGGTTGAAAACCTAGTTGGTTTGCTCATCGAAATGCAAGATAATGTTCTGGATTCAGCCATTTTGGAATGGGGATGTCGCACACTGAGTGCATGATATGTGCACTTTCGCACGTATTTTAGTGCACAGGCCACATGCACTGTCCCCGTACACTGGGCCCATCTCTGGACCATCTTGCGAGGACTGAAGCAAACGATGAGTCGTGTCACACCAGGTAATGACAAACAACTTGCTGTAAGATGACAGTGAATTGTCGTCCGCAGGTAGACGGCCGTCGCGAAGATATGGGAAGCTGCTCACATCGATCGACTGGCTGGTTCCGAAGGACGGTTGAGATATCGGCGGAAAAATGATCTTCGGAGCTTTTGTTTGACTGTGACTACACTATTAACACTCAAAATATTGTCAGACATATATAATTTGCCAATCTTTCTACAGGTTTTGTATGCTTAAAAGAGCAGATACAACACACTTCATACTGCTCAACATTATCCTGATCATTCTTCGTGTTTTTCGTTTTGTTTACCAGACACGGTTTTACAAAACGATGATTGGCCCAACATACAAAACGTAAACACACACTTTTTAAAGAAAATAAAGATGTGAATTTACCTCATTAAGTGCCTTTCTAGAATGTAGAGCATCATCAAAATAAGACAAAATTCAAGGTGTGATTAGACACATGAGACAATTTTGTGCACTCAGTGCGCTCTTAGTGTACTTTTGCATGGTGACTAAGCACACTTGCCACATACACTAACCCCACGCACTGGGGACCCTTCTAAGGATAGAATTTACTTGCCACATAAGACAAAAGCATTTTGTGAACTTGGACACATGAGACAAATCAGCGCACTAAGTGCGCTCTTAGTGTACTTTTATATGGTGAGTGAGTGCACTTGCCACATACACTAACCCCACACACTGGGGACCCTTACAAGGAGAGAATTTTCTTGCCACATAAGACAAAAACATATTGTGCACTTGGACACATGAGACAAATGAGCACACTGAGTGCGCTCTTAGTGTACTTTTATGTGGTGAGTGAGTGCACTTGCCACATACACTAGCCCCACGCACTGGGGACCCTTCTAAGGAGAGAATCTGCTTGCCACATAAGAGAAAAAGACATTGTGCACTTGGGCACATGAGACAAATCAGCACACTGAGTGCGCTCTCAGTGTACTTTTATATGGTAAATGAGCACACTTCCCACATACACTAGCCCCACGCATTGAGGTCCTTCCTAAGAGAAACTTGTTTTGCCATGTATGAAAAAAAGTAAAGTTTGCTTTGACATATAAGACACATGAGCATACTAAGTGTGCTCTCAATGTACTTTTTTATGGTGCTTGTGTGCACTTGCCACATGAACTAACCCCACACACTGGAGTCCTTTGTAAGAAGAAATTTTCTATGCCATATAGGACAAAAGTACACTCTTCTCATACACTAGGAAAAGAGTGTAAGGATTGGTGTAAGCTACTCCCTTGTAAGAGAGCACACTCAAGGTACACATTAAAACACTAGTGTATGAAATGGCCTCGATTAACCATACCTCTCTTAGTGGGGAGGATTGTCAGTGCCACGGTGTGGAGCTGAGAGCGGTAGAGCTCGAGGCTCGTTGCTTGCTGGTTGGCGGTCTTGGTGCCGGCTTGTTGTGTGGGAAGTGTTGGGAAACCTCCGCCAGGTGGTGGAAGTTCCAACATGGCGTGAAGGTTCCTCTGTGCTCACGGCTACTTTTGTACGAGTTCTAAGTCTAAGCATGAGCTTTCTGGCTGCCTCATGCCACATTTGTAGGAGTTGGAAAGAGTTGTGAGACAGTCACTTTCACGAAGGGAATAACACAGTTTTACATTAGTTTTTGGACATGAACATGCCATGATGATTTGTAGGGCTTCACAAGCTTCCTATCGCACTAAACCGTGTACAATCTGGTTAACCGTAGCTCCCACTATGTCAGCCAAAGCGTTGCACCCCAATCCAGCCGCTCAGTTGGCGTCGCGGACGATGTTCATCCGCCTACGCGGCCTCACACATCAAGGACCCAGAAAAACGCCTTTCCGGAGATGCAGATGTCAACACACGTAGTGGTGGTGCCCCCTGCGCTTTTGGGTTCTGTTTTGATGAGTTAATCACCAAGTTTGGTGATGGGGATTGATGTGGTTCGAAACCTGTCTGCAGGCTTGCAGTCAGAATTTTGACCAAGTCCCTGAGTAACAAACTGTACTAATGAGTTTCGGACACAGACAGAATTTTGGCTGTCCCTCAATAACAAAATGTACTACTGACATCCAGCGGATCATTTGCCAGAGCGACTCGGCCTTCCTCCAAGGCAAAAACACAAGATGTATTTTTGTTACTCATTCCGGTGGACTTTTCACCGGCAGTCGAACCGCGGCCGACTCCACGAGCCGCCGCGCACAACTCCAATTTGAAAGCCCATACCTCCCTAGTTACTTGTTTGATTCTGGTGAAACAACTTTCACTGGATTCAGCGACTCGTCGACTTCAAGGAATTCTAATCCAATCTAAATTTGGATTACTCCCAAGGAAACTAGAGCAAATTGTAAGGATTTTCACCCTCAAGCGGCTTGTTGACGCCTCCCGACGTCGCCTCGGGCATTCTAAGGGGTAAGAATACAACAATCTCCCCCTTGCACCTTCAATGCCTACTGATCATGCTTGCCCTCAGTGACCTTCTACTGCGTCCTCCAGCCCTTCACAGCTGGTTATCCCAAGTCCGACCACGCTCATCATGTGCCGATCCACTTGTTGTGCTTTGGTCAACCAATCCGGAAGCATGTCGACTGTGCTGCAGTGCTGCAGCACCACCTGTCCTTCACAATGTCGCATGCATAGTGACAACACACATCGATATGCTTCGTCCTCCTGTGCTGTCTTGAGCAGTTGGTCCGCGAGATAGAGCCAGTGTTTCCCTCTTGCACCACTGTTGGCCCTTGTTTTGCCATGCCCAGCTCCCCAATCAACTTGCGAAACGACACCGCCTCCTTGACCGCTTCTACCAACGTGATGTACTCTGACTAAACTGTGGACGTGGCAACACAGTCTTGCTTTCTACTGCAGCATGAGACCGTTGCATTGGCGAGGAAGAACATGTGGCCGGATGTGGACTTCCGCTTGTCCACATTATCTGTGTAGTCTACAATCGTGTAGCAGAACAGTCACAAAGGACCTGACCGTCCTTTGTCATCAAACCTCAGGCATGCGTGCTGTGTCGCTTGTAGGTAGCGGAGGATGCGCTTGACCGCCTTCGAGTGTGGTAGCCCTGGATCAACCACATCCTACTCACTTCACCCACCGTGTAGGCCATGTCTGGTCGAGTTGCCACCATGGTGTACATGAGGCTGCCTACCGCCGATTGGTAGCGCACCCCTGCCATGTCCTCACGGTCTTCTTTTGTTTGCGGCGCCATTGCCGCAATCAGTTCACAGCTTGTGGAGGCCGGAATGCCAACTGATTTGCAGTCCTCCATGCCGTACTGCTTCAGCACCTCAACCACGTATTTTGCCTACCCCAACTCAAGCTTGCACGCCCTCCGGTTCTGTGTGATGCTCATGATGAGGTAGTACTCCAGCTTCCCCATGTCCGGCATCTGAAATCTTCTGCTTTGTTCCTCTTTCAACAGTTGTAGGCTTGGCAGATCCTCCGAGCACAAAATCAGGTCGTCCACGTAGAGTGCAAAGATCTGATGGAGCTTCTTGTTGTACCGCACGTACACACTGTGATCCGACTCAAAGCTCTTGAAGCCGAGTTGTATCCTAAAGCTATCCAGCTATTGGTACTAGCATCTAGAAGATTGTTTCAGCCCATGTAAGAACTTCAGCAGCTTATACACCTTGCCCTCCACTGCCTCCATCCCATGTGGTACCTCCATATAGATCTCTTTGTCTATGATGCCATTGAGGAAGGCCATCTTTACGTCCATTTTGTGGAGCTCCATGTCCTTCCCGGCTGCCACCTCAAGGATCACCGGGATGCTAATGAACTTGGTGATCGTAGGAAACGTCTCATTGTAGTGCTCACCCATACGCTGTGCGTATCTCGCCAACAGCCATGCCTTGTATTTTCTAACCACACATTCCTTTGTGAACGTGGTCTTAAAGACCTACTTTGAGCCGATGACCTTGCCATCTTTTGGCCTATCAACCAGCTCCCACGTGTCATTTTCTACAATGGACGCCAGCTCCAATTCGATGCATCCCATTGACCCCCTTTAGGCCGCACAAGCTCCTCTTGCAAGGTTTTTGGCTACGTTGATTTAGCCAGCATGCACCGCGTCATGCCAATCCATCAATCAGTGCTGACGTCAAAGCGCTTCCCTGCTTTCCGCTACCTCCTACTAAGACGCGGCAGTTTTGGTGGCGCATTGTCGCTCAGCTGCAATCCCTTGGACTCTGCATACTCCAATGAGTCATCGACCGGATGGCTCCTTGAGGATCTTTCCCGCTCCGGTGAAACATCGCTTGGATGGGCAGCGCGTCCAGTGGATTTTCCATAGACACCTAATGCATACTCCGCCAGGAGTGCACGCCTTGGCACCCTTTGCGCCTCATCAGCCGGATCCTTCTGGTGTATCTCCTCATCAGCGTGATCGTCATTGGAGTCCTCCGCGTTGACTGGCACAGCTGGTGCACCGTCTCGCTCTGATGACGCATCCTCAATTTTGGCGTACGCCAGCTCCTTTTTGCAGTCAAGGAGCTGGAACCACTCCCCAGTCTTTGGAAGTCCACCATGTCCACGCTGTTGCTGTTGATATAGTTCTGCTACTCATCAAACTCAACGTCTCGGCTGCAGATTTCCTTCTCCTTGCGCATGTCATAGAGCTGGTATACCTTATGCGTGCTCTCATATCCAAGGAAGAGATGCAACTTTGCCCGCGGCTCCAGGTTGCTGTGGCGCCGTTGTGTAGCCTGCACCATTGCATGCGCCAAACACTTTCTGGTGTGCCACCCTTGGCCTGCGCCTGCTCCAAACCTCCTGTTGCGTCTTCCAGGCGCTCTTCCCCTTCAGCATCGCTATAGGGGTGAGGTTGATGGTGTAGCTCGCCATATGCACAGCTTCTACCCAGAAGCACCGTGGCAATTCCGCATCCACCAACGTGGTTTGTACCATGTTGAACAGTGTCTGGTTTTGCCGCTTTACCACACCATTAGACTGAGGCAAATACAGTGTAGTTTGTTCTCATTTTATGCCATGCTGCCTCATCCACCTGCTACAGCCCACGTACTCTCCGCCATTGTCGTTGCGTAGCACATGTTACTCCGTCACTTTCATTTATGAGTAAAACAAAAAAAAACTATGTGTGTACTTCATGAAATAGAAAGGCAAGGTGCTGGACCAGCTGATGGAGAGGCAGCCTGATCAGAAGGTTAGAGTGCTATGTTGTGACAACAAAGCTGTGTACGTGGGTTCCAGTGGGTGGGTTAAGCAACACGGCATAAACAAGGAACAAACGGTATTGTATTCCACACAGTTTTACCTGTGTGTCAAAGAGGACAAACTAGACACTTTTGAACATGGTATAGACCATTTTGGCAGATGTGGAGTTGATGAAAAGCTTCTGGAAGGAAGCTCTACATACAATGAGCTGCACTATCAGCCTCATCCCCACCAAGATGCTGAAGGAGAAGAGTAGCTGGAAGACTCCATAGGAGGTTTGGAATGGGTGCAAGCCAAGTGTAGCACGCCTGAAAGTGTTTGGGTGCGGGACGCATGTGATGGTGAAGGTGGCGTAGTAGTACAAAAACAATATGGAGTTGCGGACAGAGCAATACCTCTTCCTTGCTATGTAAGTGTGCATAAGGAGTATTGGCTCTCTCATGTATGCAAGGAGGAAGTAATCTGCATCCGTGACATTGATTTCAACGAGTGAGAGAATAAACCAGTAGAAACATCATGGACGTGGTGGACTCTCCTAAGGGAGAGAATTGGTTCCAGCTCCTTGACTATGAGAAGGAGCCGGCGGATGCCAAAGTCAAAGATGCGATATTGGAGTACGATGGTGTACCCCCTCTTCCAACAGCTGACATGAAGGACTCTGATGATGACGAATTTTATCTCAAGGTCTTTTGGAAGGATCCTGCGAATGAGGCACAAAGTGTTTCAAGGCGTGCACTCCCGAAAAAGTATGCATTAGGCGTCGATGGAATATCCTCTGAACACATCACTTGTTTGTGTAATTTTCTATTAGAGTAAAAACGAACCTTGGGAAACCGTCCGGGCGTTATCTTACCAAAGGGTGTAGAAAGAGAGGGATTGAAGTAGAGTGAGGGGATGCCGTCAAAACTACCACACCTCAGGAAAATGTAGTGTAGAGCGGAGAAGTGCTTCGACGCAAGAACAAGTGATGCCCCCAATTTTGTCGCTTTCTCAATGTTTTCCACGCTGTCCTCGTTCCACGCTCACCGCACCATGACACTGATACCCCCAATTTTGCCGCATTCTCAAATTTTTCCGCGCTGTCCTCGTTCCACCCTATCCTCGGACTATGCCCTCAATTACTGTTTGCTTGGGTTTGTTCTGCAATAGATCTACAACACTAATTCTGGACAACAAACATCTCCGCGGACCACGGGTCTGGACTTACGCATAAGAACCTCACCGATGAGTGACACTCCGTGGTCCACTTCTTGCCACACGCGAGCCCGCCACCTCATGGCTTCCAGCTCCTCTCCACGGAACCTCGTTCCGCGGCCGTGTGCAAGCAAGGACACCGCCGGCAGCTCACTTCACCCCAAGCTTGGCTCTTTCCGCACTCAATCTCACAGACCGCGGACAAAACACCGAGGGCAATGGAGTGCAGGAGAGTAGAATACTGAGAGCACGGATGGAAGCGGGACAATGTCTTTGGTACTCAGGGGCAAAGTACATGAAATGCAGAGTATTGATCCAAGAAAGCGATCGAGACTGAGGACCAATCGTGCTATTGCTGCCTAGGCCTTATCTACTCGGGACTCTGCACGGCATAACTACATGCCGTTGGTCTCATCTCTCTCACGTCACCCTCTTCCCCTACTTGGACTCCACGCGGTGCATCTACACACCGCGGGCCTCGTCCTCAAGCACACAGGGAACATCATCCTCTCATTCCTACTGAGTTTTCTTCTACATCCGCGCTTCGCGCAGGCGGTCTTCGTGTTCTTCCTCGAATGTTCGTCTTCCGCGGTGCGTCTTCGGGTGCTTCTCCGTGATTGATGCGCTAACTCCAGTACTGATTGGTTGCTGCTCCCCTGATTGCTCCGTCCGTCCGCTGCCCTGCCTCCTCCGCTTGATTGGCTCCGCGACTATGCTTCCTCCTGCGGCTTGCCCCCTGTTCCTTCCCCATCGCGGATCTTCCTGCCACTTCTTCCCGCCCTTTTACGTCTTCGCCACAAGCGCTTGAGATAGTCGTAGGGCAGCTGCCGAAGATGACAATGTCAACCTGCGGCATCTTCCCGCCATGTGACCCGCCTGCACTGCTGCTAGATTCTGCGCCACTCCTCGCTCAACCACGCTTACCGCGGGAGCCAGCATGCCTTGAGCGGTTCCCATCTCGCCAAGGTCCTCTTTCCGCGGATTGGCTCCCCCACGGGCTAGCGGCAGACGTTCGCCTGACACTGATGCCCCCAACCCTCCTGTTTGAAAGACTTTGTCCCTGAGTCTCTCAGTGTGGCAGGCGCTTGAACTTTCTGCGGGGTCTGGGGCGGTTCTGATCCTGGCAAGGTTGGTAATGTTTCTCCACATTCCCCCTCTCCCACTGGTACTTCTCCATGCATCTGTCATGGAAGAAGAGTCTGCATCCTTCACACCGCACCTCTATTGTAGGCGTGCTCACGAGTTGTTTGCACGAGGAGCAGTGTGGCGCTCACTCATACTTCCGGCAACTTGAGTACCGGTAGATCCTCTTGCCCTCTTCACTCCACCCCACCTCCTCGGCACATGATTCATGGGCGAAATGCCCGCAGTGCTCACATTGGTAAACCGTTCCGCTTAGCCGGCCCATGCAGCCATCCCCCCTACAGAGGCGGTATTGGTTGGGGTACTTCCATTTGCCCTTCCGCACCGTGTTCCGACAGCGATGGCAGGTCCAAATCCCCTCTTTTCCTCGTCTCCCACACTGCAGGTGGCACATCGTTTGGCACATTCCGCGTGCCTTGCCGAACCCTTCCAGATCCGCCTCGCATCCCCTGCAGACTGGTGCCAAGGTCTTGTCATCACATGCGAGCGAGGCCTCTCCCTCCATAATTGCTTTGCCCACACATCCGTGGCAGTATCCTGCCCAGGGTGAGCTACCTGTGACCAAGCAAGCCTGGTGGGTCAATTTTCTGCAGCTGGTGCAGCGTCTGCCCTCGCGCACAGCCTTGACGCAGGTGGGGCACTTCGCGGCGGGCGCCGCTTCCGCTGACGGGCCCCGTTCTTCCTCGTCCTCTGAGTCCACCTCTTCTCCCTCCTCAGTCACCTGGGGCGGTTTTCAAACTTCGTGCTGATTTTTGATGTCTTGATTGCATCTCCCACATACCCTTGGTCCACTGGGTCCTCCCTTGTCATCCCGCGGCTGATCCAGACACCTCTCACATATCTTGTGGAGGCAGCCTTTGCAGTCTTTCATTGTCCGACCCAAGCTGTGCCCGCATTGGGCATAGGTCTTGTTCTCCTTCTCCTTCAGAGCCTGCTCTGTGTCCGCCATCTGACCTTCCTCCTGCCACCGTCTCATAGTGGCCCCGGAGGCCGTACGGGGTCCCTACCGCGCTCCTGACTGCTCCTCCTCTTCCTGGGTCGTACGGGGTCCCATCGTCCGTGCGCCTGTCCTCCTCCTGAGCCTGGGCCTGCTCTGCCATCCCCCTCAGTCTTCTTCTCCGCTCCCTCCTCCTTAGCCTTGCTCATGCACTTCAGGCAAGTGCGATTCAGTCCAATGCAGCTCTTTGCCATCCCTTGATGTGCCGATTGGCCGCAAACGCGGCATACGACTTTCAGGATCGGCTCTGCAGGTAGGTTCTCTCTGCATGACACGCAAGGACCCGTATAGGTGGCCAGCTCATGGGGGCTCATGGGCGGCCCCCTTCGCGGAATGGCGGCGGGTGCCATCGGGGTCTCCTCCCCACTGTGTGCCTGCTGCTCCTCTTGCTGCTTTGGCTGCTCTTGCTGCTCCTGCTGCGGGCCCCTGCGTTCCTCCGCTCGCCGCTGCTACTCCGCCTGGACCTCCCCGGTGGAGACTTCCTGCACGTCGGAGCCCCACTCTGGCTCCTCTTTCCGGGGCTCTTGGCTCCATGCCTGCTCCTGCTCCGACACCTGTGCCTCACACTGCTCCAACACTTCCTCCGCTGTCCAGCCCCTTGAGCCCTTGCGTTTCGCGAGTGGAGGAAGCTCTCCCCCTGTTCCAGGAATGTGCGTGTGCCAGACTGGAGGTAGGAGCACGAACTCGGTGGCAGGGTAGCTGCGCTTGCTGAACCCGTCCGGCCCTTCCAGCCAGATGTGGCCAGCGTCCACGCTAGCCACGCGGTACAGTTCCCGTGCCTCCCCTACTTTGCGTCCCGCGCCTGGGAAAGGGCGGATGTAAACCAGATTCCCCTCCTTGATCGGTCCGTGGTTGAGCCGTCGATTGCCGGCGTCGCATCTGCGCCAGGCCGAGACAGAGCCCCGCAGCCGTGCTTCAGCTCTCACCGAATTTGTCCTCTGGCAGCGTTCCCGGAACCACTCCTGTACTTCCCGGTCCTTGGCTGCTTCCCGCTTAGCTTCCGAGCATCAATCCTGCTGCTACTCCGGATCCAGTGGTAGCTACAGCGGCTTCTGCGGCATGCCCAGGGCTGCACGCGGAGGTTGCCCAAAGAGGAGGAGGTGCGGGGAGACAACGTGGCGTGACTGGGTATTGTGTTAATGACGTGTGCGGTTTTTTTCAGAGTCTCCCCCCAGGTCGTTGTTCTCCGCTGTTGCCACCGCCCGCTCCAGGATGTCGTGCAGCCGTTCCACCTGTCCTTGGGACTCAGGCCGATATCGCCCGGATTGAACATGCTGCGCGCCCCATTCCGCGAGTTCATCGTGGAATGCCCCCACAAAATTGCTGCCGTTGTCACTGTGCACCACACTGCACCCCCCAAACTGGTAGAGTATCTCCTCCTGGATTAAGCGTGCAGCCCGCTCGGAGGACTTGTCGGGGACTGCGCGGACCCACATGTACTTCGTGAAGTGGTCCACCGCTGAGATCCAATACCTCTCCCCTTGAGCGCTGCAAGGCCGCGGCCCATGGAAGTCGATGATGATCCATTCCAGGAGCTCACCAATGGGGGAGGGCAGGAAGAGTGGCATGTCCCACGGTGGGATCTTCTGACTGCGCTCACATGGGGCGCAGTGCTGCACCACCTCCTTGACTAGTGCCGCGAGGTTTGTCACATGCAAGATGGGGGAAAGGCGGTCCTTGAGCGCCTGCATGCCGGAGTGGTGGTGGCGCTGGTAGGCCTCGACCACTGTCCTCTCTAAGGTGGGTGGAGGTACCGACAAGACCCGCGGTGTGACTCGCCAGAGATGACCGCCCTCCCATGCATACTGCTCACGGAGGCGGGCGAGGTCATCTTTCTTCTGCCTGTCGAATTCCATCCCCAGGTCCTTCTCTAGGGCCACATATACCTTCCGCGCCTCCGTCTTCTGCTGCTCCTTAGTGGTGGCACGGAGTAGGATGTGGGCTGTCTGCCAAATCCGCCATTCCTGCATTTCCATCGGTCCCTTCGTCTTGCCCGCCTTCTCCACAACGGCTTCCCCGGCTTTCTTTTTGTCTCTGGCTCCTTCCCCGGCAGCCCCTTTGCTCGCCTCTTGTCCTCCTCCGCCTTCATTGCCTGTAGTCACCGTTGGTTCTCCTTGTCATAGACAGGGGGTTCCCTATCCCAGCTGTCTGGTGCTTGGAAGAGGTGGAGGATCCCCACCGCGCGCAGCTCTCCTTCATCCCACTGGTCCCGCAGCCTTATCTCAGGTGGCGCCCCGTGTCGCCCGCCACGTCCATCACGGATTTCAGTTACCTCCGTCTTTGGTCGCCGCCCTGTTGCAGCCTCAGAGAGCCGCAGCAGGCCTTGTCCTTTTGCGATGGGTTGCTCCTCGTCATCTTTTTGTGGTGACTTGCTGAGTTCGGAGTTCACCACTGCCCTTGTCTCCTTCCTGGCCGCTCCAGCCACGACGGCCTCCCTAGGTCCTCTTTCGAGGGGAGCCGCGGTGCCGGTGCTCCCAAGGATGGGCCTAAGCTAAGTCGGGACCAGGTCAACCGGCATTGGAACATTGCGGAGTACCGCCATGACCAGCTCCGTTGCTTGGTCGGCGTCCTGCTGGGCTTGCGCCAGCTGTGCCGGGTCGATACTCGGAAGGGTGCGCTGTGGTTGGTGGTGCTGCGTGCTGCGCTTAGCGAGGGGTTCGCCAGTGGTGCCGTCGTCCACAGCTCGCTTTCCTTGGTTCCGCTGGCGTGATGTCGGTGTGGTCTCTGCGGACGGGACTTGCCCATCCGTGGCCTGTTCCTTGTGTGGAGTGGCCACGCGGCTAACCGAGGCGACGTGAGATGGGGCGGCCTGTTTGCTGGCGGCTGCCGATGCTGCGGCCTTCTTGGCTGCTTCCCAAATTCTGGCCTTCCTGTTGAGCATGGCTGCCGATAGAGCAGGCCGTGAGGCATCCTTCCTAGCCCCTTTTTTGGCTATTGTTGCTCCTGCCTTGGCTCGTGCTTCCTCCTTAGCACGTTTCCCTTTTCCCGCTGTTGCCTGTTCCTCCGCTGTCCGTTTTTCTGCGGCTCGCCCAGCTGCTATTGTTGCCGCTTCCGCTGTTGCGCTCTCGGCCACTGCCTTCTCCCCTGCCTTCTTTGCTGCTACCGCGGCCACTCATTCCGCCAATGCCCTTTCTTTTGCTGCAGCTGATGCTTCTGTCGCTGCTCGCTCAGCTGCCGCTCGTACTTCTGCTTCCACCGCCGCTTCCGCTGCTACCCGTTCCGCAGCTTCTTTGCGTCTCGCCGTCGTTTCCTGTTCCGCTGTTGCGTGCTTGGATGCCATCTTGCGTTCTTCCTCCGTCTGCACTGCGGCTGCGAGTTTCGTTGCTACTCGTTCCTCTGCTGCTTCTGCCTCCTGCCTTTGCTCCTCCGCCTCCTGTTGCCATATTGCCTGCAGCCTGTTTCGTGTTTGTGTGAGCTCGGGAGAGCTTTGGAGATACTCCTCAGCCTCCTCCGCTTCAGTGATGGTGCGGTTCTTTTCCTCCCTGCACACTTCTACGGCTTCCCTGGCCCAGTGCCACACCGCCTCCTCCTTCAGCGATTGGCCCGCTTCTTGAAGTGCCTTTCATAGTTCATCCGCCACCGCGACTACAATCCTGTGGTGCATCACACCTTCGACGGTCAGGCGCCAACATTTTCTTATGGCAGTATACCAGCCGTCGCACGGTCGTGTCAAAAGAATGTAAGGATGAGAACGGCAGTAGCAGAAGCAGGCAGAAGCATCGGAAGATGCATGAGTATATCAGCAA
The DNA here is from genome assembly GCA_023375785.1 of Penium margaritaceum. Classification (NCBI taxonomy): domain Eukaryota; kingdom Viridiplantae; phylum Streptophyta; class Zygnematophyceae; order Desmidiales; family Peniaceae; genus Penium; species Penium margaritaceum. The sequence goes on from SZWC01007972.1 coordinate 40,653, forward strand.
AGTGACGGAAGCGAGAGCGGTCCGAAAGAGTTAGTTGCAGAGCTTGAGAGAGGGAGAGGTGTTAAGGAGACGAGGTAGACAGAAGCTATTGAGAGAGAGCGAGAGTGAGTTAAGTGATTTCTGGCTGGGAGAGTGCTGAGCGAAGGAACGAGAGTCACGGAGCGAAGAGCTGCGAGCTGGGAGAGGCTGGCAAAGGTACGGTATACGAGGTGCAAGCAGAGCGAAGATGCCATGGCGAAGTTGCGGAACCAAAGGGGAACAGGATGGGAAGAACTGTTCTGGTTAACTCAAGGGAATGAATATCCTCGGTAAAAAAGGGGCAAAACAGGACAAGAACACGAACCAACGGCTTCTTTCCGCTAGCCAGACGCGAGTGACAGGTGTCACTTTACTAGGGGATAACTTGACGGTGAGGTTCAAACGGTCGAGTGACTGGAGAACCGTTAGTCAAGGTGGTTCGGTGGCAGGACTTGAACCATTATTGGGACGAGAATTCTCTGACCATAGATGTGCACGAAGTCAGTTTTGTGGGGAAATTCCAACATGTCGTTCTGCTGCGGAGATTCTTGCGAGCTCCTGGGTCGTGTACTGTATTCCCCATCTGGCGACAGTGGCTCGGAGTAGGTAACCCCACCTCCACATCTTTGCCCCAGATTTCCTGCGCGGTGCCTCCGCCGTTCCTGCTGGCATCTGGTGGACGTGATGGATGGTGAGGGCCCAGGCTCGTTCCTGGAGCAGATGCACATAGCGCCACGTAGGGTCCTTCATCCGGTCGCAGCGTACCTGGAGCCACCATTTGTGGGCGGCATTCACAGAGCGATCTGGTTGATTCGTGTCGAGGAAGGCTGCCACACCCACCATGTTGCTAGCTTGTTCCGGGCGGAGGTTGAGGACGTCGCGAAGCGCCAAAATGAGACGCTCCGCTCGTGCCGTTTCCAGCAGTTGCTCTTGTCGCCCATGCTATCCGAGAGCTAGGGCGGCCTTGGCCGCGTCCATCAGGGCCACCTGCCAGGCTCGATCAAAGAACGAGTCCGCGAGTTCTGTACGGATTGCCTCGGGGAGCTCATCCTGTAGGTGCATGATGACACTGCTGACCACGTCCAGCAGGCGAGTGGCCCTGGGTTGATCGCCGCTGTCATTAGAGCTTTCTTCCAGGCTCGTCCACGCACTCAGCAGAGGTTGCGGTGTCCCTTGGGCCCGGCTGCCTCTCAAGGCCGGTGGGGAAGAGGAGTGCTCGGTGGGTGCGGAAGAGGCCAGTGGTAGAAGTGCACCAGCCGGTGCCACAGGTGCGGCTGCTACTGCTGGGGGTTCGGAAGGGCCAGATGGCGGTGGTGCACCGGCCGGTGCCCCCGTTGCAGCCGTTTCCGCTGGAGGTGTGGCGGGACCAGATGTCTGGGGTGCGCCGGTTAGTGCCGGGGATGTAGTTGTCGGTGGGTCCGCGCTTGCAAGAGTGTGTTCTATGAGGGGAGTAGGTCGTGAGGAGGCTGCGGTCGTTGCTGCAGGTGTCTTGGGACGTCCTCTACCAGTAGTAGGTGCCGTGGTCTGGCCCGCGGACTGTCGTCGCAGCTGGCGTCTCGATACACCACCCCCCCCTTATCGAAGGCACGGTCCCCGCGCTGGAAGGGTGAGCCATTGTAGAGGCTGTACCGCGGTTTACACCAGAGCTTCGCGTTAGGCAGCGGGTGAGTTGAGTTTAGGTACCAGTTGGGGCAGTAACCATGGGAGGAGAGCCTGAGAGCGGACGAGGTGAAGTGAAAAGTGGAGTGAAAGATCGAATGCCAGAAGCCGAAATGAGGCTGAGAATGCCAGCGCTGAGCAATACATCTGCTTTGCGCCGCGCGAGCCAGTCCGCCGCCAGGAGCATGTCATATGTCCGCACATCGCACACCTGGACGGTGTGCGGTACATGAACGTTGGCGACCTGCATGGGAAGAGCCGCGATCTGGCTGATGGGTGCATCGATGGCACCAGTGGAAATGGAGAAGCAGCGCCAGGTGGGTTTGAGGAGATTGTGGATGTTTAGTGTGCTGACCATCCGCAGCGCAATGGTGGCATGTGTGGCACCGGTGTCCACGATGGCCATGAATTTACAGCCACACACCCAGACGTAGCACCATGCCACGTGGACCTCAGTGGGCGTAGGTGGTCCGGGAACCATTGGAGAAAGAGCCCATGTGTATGGTGTGCGGGAAGCGTCCGCTCGGACGCGGGAGTGAGCCGTGAGGACTTCGTGGGCAACCATGCAGACTCCCGTGTTGCGGTCGAGGGAACACGAGAGGCGGATGCTGACGGGAGAGAGGGAGTGGTTGAAGGAGGAGAACAGGGTCTGGAGGCGCTCGGCGGATGCAGGGGAGTGAATAAGAAAGTCGACGAGGGAAAGGGGGTGGTGGTTGTCAAGAAGAAGGGAGGCGGCGGATGCTGACGGTGCTGGTGGGGGATGAATGACAGGTGGAGCAGCAGAAGAGACCCGGTGGGAACGGGGAAGGGAAGAGCGTGGGGCAAGGTGTGCAGCAATCTCTTCCAGGATCCATCCACGAATCGTGGGGTTGTAGCGGTGGGCGAACTCGAGACCATCGGTAGGGGGAACAAGAGGCGTCTCCGCGAAATCCAGGTCGGCGGAAGAGTGCGACTCAGACAGTAGTTGATGCGCGATGACTTGCTCATCATCAGTAAACTCGGGGGCGACAGCCTCCCACTGAAGGCCGGTATCAGCAGGGGAAGGAGTGGATTGGAGCGGAGGGTCCGCAATATTGTCCTGCCGATCGGCGGAGGTTGGCCATGCCTCACGGGGGAGACGACTGAGAGCATCTGCAATGCGGTTGGCCAAGGCAGGCTGATATGTGATCTTCATGTTGTAACCCTGCAGGAGGAGAGCCCACTTGGCCAGAATGCCCTCATGGTTCTGAGTGGTGAGGAGCCACTGAAGGGCCTGATGGTCAGTGAGGACGGTGAATGGCTTCCCGTTCTTGATGTAGTCACAAAAATGCTGGAGAGCCCAGCGGACGGCCAAGCACTCGCCCTTCACCGGTGGGTACTTCCACTTGCCATCTATGAGCGCGCGACTCGCGTACGCGATGACCCGTTGGACAAGTTCTTGGACCATCTGTGACAGAACCGCACCAAGGCCGTCCCACGACCAGTCGGTAGTAATGGAGAAGGGCAGGTTGAAGTTGGGGAAATCCAACATGGGCGCGGTAACCAGCCGATGCTTGATCTCTGCCCATGCCGCGACGCACTCCGGTGTCCATTCGAAGATCACATCTTGGTGTGTGAGCTGCTGCAAAGGGCGGATGATGCGGGCGTGGTCACGGACGAACTTGCGGTAAAAGGAGACGAAGCCAAGGAAGATCTTGGCTTGTCCCGCGGTTGTAAGCTAGCACCACTCCTGGACTGCCACAATCATTTCTAGGTCCATCTTGATGCCACCGGCACTCATCAAAAACCCCAGGAATTCCATTTCCGGTGCGCCAATGGAGCACTTGGCAGCCTACAGCTTGAGGTTGGCAGCGCGGAGGGCAAAGAAGATAGCAATGAGGGAGGAGAAGAGTTGCGCAAAGTTGTCAGCCACAACCATGATGTCATCGATGTAACAGCTCATGTTGGGAATGCCGCAGATGGTGGAGTTCATGACACGTTGGAAGGTTGCACTGGCATTACGGAGGCCAAAGGGCATGCGGGTGAAGGCGTAGAGCCCCTCTGGCGTGACAAAGGCGGTCTTGACGATGGAGTCTGGGTGCATGGGGACAGCATGGAAGGCTGCCTTAACATCCAGCTTTGCAAACCATCCGCGGCTTTGCTGTCGTTCCTGGATGTCGTCGATCAGAGGCATGGGATAGGCATCTTCTTCCGTGATCCGGTTGAGGTCGCGGAAGTCAACACAAAACCTCTTGGATCCGTCAGGTTTGCCGACAATGACCAAGTTAGCACGCCAGGGGCTCACAATAGGAACGATCACTCCTTGTGCTTTCAGCTCCGCGAGACCTTCGGTAATGATCTGTTCCTGGTCCAGGAGTATGCGGCAAACGTTCTGCTTGGTGGGGGGGAGTTGTCCCGGTGGGGATGACATGGACGGAGTCAAGAAGATGTCCGCGAAGCAGTCAAGAAGGTCGCGGAAATCCTGTTTCTGCAATGGAGAGAGACAAGGGTGCAGGATGTGGTCCCAGCGAGGGGGCGGCGGCGGAGTTTGGGCACAGATAGGGTAAAAATCCTCTTTGTCTTCCAAGGGCAGTCCCGTGCCGAACATCTGTTCTCCCCACTGCCATAACCCAAGAAGGTTATTCCACTCGCTTGGCCCTGCGGCGTCTGTGGTGAGCTGTTGCCATTCCGCAGCTGGTACTAGCTGTGTGTCGAGCGTGGCTTTCCTGGGTGCCTGGTCATGCTGGGGATGAGTCTGGGAATCTTCTTGTACAGGATCTGAGAGGGAGAAGGGCGCACCGCCAGTGACGCGCACCGTCACCCGGTCCGCGACAGTGAACAGGGCGTATTCCTTGGAGTCGGTCGCGGATGTGAGGTGCATGACGCCAAGGGAGAACAGCAGGTTGACCTGACACGGAAGGAGGTAGTCCATTCCCAGGAGAATGTCATAGGTTTGGGCTTTTGTGACCTGGACGTCCACTGGTTCGTGGAGGTACCCCACCTGCAAGGGGAGCCCCTGTACCTCTCCATCCATGTAGTCCATTCTGCTGGCTGCATTGCTCAATAGGCGGCGCATGGGAAGGATACGATCCATCCATCCGACCACACAGACGACGGAAGGCAATCATGGTGTGGGTTGCTCCAGTGTCAATGATGGTGAGGAACTTCCGCTCGCAGATCCACACCACACAACAGCTAACCTCGTAGTGGCGGTGGTCATGGCGGGGTGGCTCCAAGGGCTGCGGTGCCCAGCCACAATCGAGTTCCTTGGTGTTCAAGTCAGGTAGTGCCTCTGCTACAACCCGTCAGGTGTTCTGGGTACCATGCAGCGGTGTGGTATAGGTGAGCAAAATGCCGACAACCTGTAGGCGGTAGTTGGCTCTGGTAAACTCTTCCTCGAGCCGTGGAGCCAGTTCGGGGTGCATGCGGAGGAAGTCGAAGAAGTTTACGGACACGATGGGAGTCGTGAAGAGCTTCTCCACGGGATCCGTGGGGTCTGCTGCAGCAGGGGCAGTACGAGGAGCGGATGAGGTGACCGCGATGGCTGGACCGTCTGTTTGCGTGGGGTCCGTCATGCGGCATTTTTCAGGGGGTCGCACTGGACGGGTTGCGTCGGCGTCCTGCAGCCGAGCCTCTACAGCTTCTGCCTTCCGTCCGAGGTCATTCTGGACTTGCGCGGCTTCCTACAGATCCCACCCGTGGAGTCCGGGCTGGTGAGCTCGTGTGATGAGTTTCGCTTCTTCACGAGTGGAGGATACCTCTGTAGTCTTGTTATCCCCCATCGACAGTCCCAGTTTGACATTGCGCACCCCGACCGTGGGGTTTGAGTTCGGCTGGGGGTTTGGCAAGATGCCCTGTCTGGTTCCCTGGCTGGGCTGCAGCTGACCAGTCAGGGGCTGCTACGGCTGCTACTGCTGCTGCTGTTGTTGTCCTGGCCATGGCTGGTTGTAGTTCTGGTGCCACTGCTGAACCATGGGATCTTGATGGACTGGGTCAGGGCGCGGAGCTGCCTGTCGACGGCGAGGGCAGTCGCGGGCAATGTGTTTCAGGCTCTGGTAGGTGTAACAGGCCTTGGGCTTCTGCTGCAGAGGCTGGTTCTGTGAGGAGGATGGCGTGTGGGCATCTCCGCCCTGATGCTGTTGCGTTGACCGCTGACGGGTGAACATGGTCGTGGCATGTTGTACTGCGTCTTGGAGGGAGCTGTAGCGATCCGCGATCATGAGGCTACTAACCTTGTCGAGGAGCGCGCGGATCAGGTTCTGAAGGAGGACCCAAAGCGGGAGACCTTCTCCCCGAGGATTCTTGGCCATGGAAGCCCATGGCCAAGAATGTTAGGAATTGATCCAGGAATCTGCGGATGTCATTGTCCTTGCGCATAACCTCCTTCTCAATCTTCTGCTGAACCTCCTCCTTCGTCAGGTACTTGAAGCACTCAATGAGGGCATTGTTGGAAACCGTGAAAGACGGTAAGGGTGCGCGGGCATTGTACCAGTCTGCCGCAGCCCCTTGGAGGTGGAGTTCCGCGGTGGCGAGGTAGAGGTTGGGCGGAATGCAGCCAATGCTGGCATAGACGGTGATCTGTTTGAGCCAAGTCCAGGGGTCCTCCTCCGGAGCACCCTTGAAGGTATCCAGCCTTGGGAGGTTTGCGGGCTCAGAGTGGATGTGTTGCAGCTGAGGCACAGTGCTGCGGTTAGTCGTCAATGCAGTCACAGAGTGTGGGGATTGGGGGATTGTGTGATGGGTTGTGGAGTATCAAGCATGATGAATCTACATTGAGGGCATGTGAGGTCCTGATTGCATGCGTGGCTGGGACGTGTACCAGGAAGAGTGGACTGGCACTGAGGCGGTGTAGGGTGTGGAGTAGAATATCATCCCAGGGGGCGGCACCTGGGTCCCTTGCGCCTGCTGTGCCATCAACTGCGGTATCCAATAAGCCTGAGCAGTGGGAGCTACAGCCGCAGAGCTGAGAGGAACTGTTGGTCCTGTGCTAGCAGCTGCAAGTGGCGGGATTGGGAGAACATGGGCTGCCGTGGCCCCCATGGGGTTCTGAACCCCCATTATCTGCAGTGGTAGCGGATTGGAGTGGCCCTGTAGAACCATCTGGGCTTGTGGCATTAGTGATGGTGCCTGAAGGGGCACTCCTGCCGACATGGGCCCGATTGGCTGCTGCGCGTGGGGCTGCTGGTATTCAAGCGCAGCGGAGGGGTATTGTCGCCGTTCCGAAGGGTGTCTGCTGCTCCATGTTTGGCACAAATGGCTGCTGAATCATTCCCCCCTATGTGGTGCTTATCAGCTGCGGGTGCGGAGTCATCCATGGTTGTGAGGCTGGAACGGAGGATTGCATCATAGATCTTGCTTGTATTATGCCCCCAAACGGCACATGCTGATGCATCAGCGGTTGGACCCCTGGAGGCTGGACCGTGGTGCTCCCTTGAACAGCGCCACCAAGCGGTTGGCCGCCCAGCAGTGGCTACGGAGTCGGCGCGGAGTTCTACGCTGTCGTTCCTGTTTGTGCTGTCGTTACAAACTGTTGAGGCTGGTGCCTCGGCTGCTGGGTAGCCATTGGAGCCATTTCCTACATTTCACCCACAACCGCCTGTGATTGGTTCATCTGCTGCTGCTGCCCACCCATCACATGGAACGACGCCGGCATTCTCACCGGTGGAATCCCTTAATATGGCTGATGCTGATTCATCTGCTGTTGGGCTGGTATCGCCGCGAATGGTCGTGATTTTGCTTCCATTTGCACACCCCCCACGGGTTACTGCGTTGGATGCATCTGAGGCTCCTTCAAGCCTGCTGCTGGGATGTATGCCGTGGATTCCTATGGCACCGATCCAGCAGGCGGTGGCACCTGGTCTGCCCGCCGCTGGTGCAGCTGCATCCGCGCGGACCCTGGTGCCTAAGAGGGCACTGGTGTTCCTGCCTGCATGGTTCCCAGCATGTGCTGCTGCGGATGCATCTGCGGCAAAGTCTGGTTGGACGCGGACGTCGTGTTCCCCACGTGCATGGTCTCTGCATTCGGCTGTTGCTTCTTCGGTGTAGAGTGCCCTGCGGCCCCTCGTCCACGGGAGTCACCTCCTTGAGTGATGGATGCATCGAGGATGATGAGTGCTACAGTGCTGGGTCAACAGTTGCCGGTGGCTGTTGTGCGCCACGACGCCGGTAGACCAGTCCGTGGAAGGACCCTAGCTCTCTACCAGCGGAGGACTGTTCCAACGATGGTGGGACATCGGAGAACCATTGTGGTGCCAGGACAACATCCTCCTGCCCCTCTCGTTCTTGGTGAGACTGGCTGGATCTACGGCTACCTTGGCTGTAGATGGTCTCCACTTCCACACGCTTGCCCAGCGTGTCCATGATGCGATGCCACTGCAGCTGTTCCAGCCACTCGGTCACCCTCCGGTGTTGAACGAGCGGATCAGAGCCTGGTGAGGAACTGACTGGGGTGCGAGACAACACAAGAGAGGATTCCCGGCTGCCTGCGTAGGTAATAGCTCGTCGCGGCAGGAAGCACCACGCAGATGACTACTAATGCTGGTGTTGCTGGTGTCGTCGCCTAATATCCTCATGCACGAAGCTTGCCGCCGACATGAACGACTGATCTGAAAGCACGTGCAGTTCCACTGAAAAAAGAGCAAGGAACTGTCCACGCTCACCGCACCATGACACGGATACCCCCATTTTTACCGTGTCCTCAACGTTTTTTGCGCTGTCCTCGTTTCACGCTCACCACACCATGACACTGATACCCCCAATTTTGCCGCGTCCTCAACTTTTTCCACGATGTCCTCGTTCCACGGTATCCGTGGACTATGCCCTCAATTATTGTTTGCTTGCGTTTGTTCTGCAACAGATCTACAACACTAATTCTGGACAACAAACATCTCCGCGGACCATGTGTCTGGACTTACACATAAGAACCTCACCGATGAGTGACACTCTGCGGTCCACTTCTTGCCACACGCGAGCCCGCCACCTCGTGGCTTCCAGCTCCTCTCTGCGGAACCTAGTTCCGCGGCCGTGTGCAAGCAAGGGTACCATCGGTAGCTCACTTCACCCCAAGCTTGGCTCTTCGCGCACTCAGTCTCACAGACTGCAGACAGAACACCAAGGGCAATGGAGTGCAGGAGAGCAAAATACTGAGAGCACGGATGGAAGCGGGTTGATGTCTTTGATACTCAGGGGCAGAGTACATGAAATGCGGAGTATTGATCCAAGAAATCGATCAATACTGAGGACCACTCGTGCTATTGCTACCTAGGCCTTATCTACTCGGGACTCCGCACGGCAGAACTACATGTCGTCGGTCTCATCTCTCTCACTTCACCCTCTTCCCTTACTTGGACTCCACGCGGTGCGTCTACACACCGCGGGTCCCGTCCTCAAGCACACAGGGAACATCATCCTCTTATTTCTACTGAGTTATCTTCTACATCGGCACTTCCCGCACGCGGTCTTTGTGTTCTTCCTTGAATCTTTGTCTTCCGCGGTGCATCTTCGGATGTTTCTCCGTGATTGATGCGCTAACTCCAATGCTGATTGGTTGCTGCTCCCCTGATTGCTCTGTCCGTCCGCTGCCCTGCCTCCTCCGCTTGATTGACTCCACGACTATGCTTCCTCCTGCGGATCGCCCCCTGTTCCTTCCCCACCGCGGATCTTCTTGCCGCTTCTTCCCGCCCTTCTACGTCTTCTGCCACAAGCGCTTGAGATAGCCGTAGGGCAGCCGCCGCAGATGAAAATGTCAACATGCGGCAGCTTCTCGCAATGTGACCCGCGTGCACTGCTGCTAGATTCCGTGCCACCCCTCGCTCAATGGCGCTCACCGTGGAAGCCAGCGTGCCTTGCGCGGTTCCCAGCTTGCCAAGGTCCTCTTTCCGCGGATTGGCTCCCCCCCCCGGGCTAGCGGCAGAAGTTCGCCTGACAACAGGCCAATGGATTGACATGAGACAGTACATGCTAGCTACAACAACAAAGCCAACAACTATGCAAGAGATGCTTGCACGGCCCAACACCTGGGAGTAATGGGATGCAACTATAGAATTGGAGCTGGTACTTGTCACGGAAAATGACATGTGGGAGCTTGTTGAGAGGCCAATAGATGTCAAGGTCATCGGCTCAAAGTGGGTCTTCAAGACCAAGTTTACAAAGGAAGGTGTGGCTGATAAGTACAAGACATGGCTTGTGGAGAACAAATACCTACAGCGGAAGAGCGAGCACTATGACAAGAAAATTTTCCTTGAAGCTAGTTTACAAGCATCCAGACAATCATTGTGGTGGCAATTTCAAAGGACATAAAGCTCCACCAAATGGACGTGAAGACGGCCTTCCTAAACTATAACTTCCTCACCGAACGTGAGAGCAAGGACACCAGGAAGGGAAAAAACCCCTTTGAGGTCATGAACAGTGCTCACATAAGGTAAGCGTGCTAATTGCACGTCATGGCAGAATGGCAAGTGCTAGACCGTTAATACCACACCAGGTGTCACTCTAGGTGTGGCATGGGCTGCCACACTTGAGTGACAGTCCATACCTTGGGAGAGTTTTTGTGCTATCATGCGTAAGAAGTGCACCCAGCACAAGGAGGTGAAGCGTGTATTCGTAAGATCAAGGACTTCAAGCGGTTCGGCAGCTTGCTCAGGCCTACTTGAGTGAGTTCATCACACTCGTCAAGGAAGCCAAAAGCTTCACCGAGGACGATGGGACCCAGACCTTCAACTACCCAAAGTGTTAGCCTACACATGGTTCCTAGGATCCGTGGTACCTATCCATGAATCGGAATCCAGGATCCCAATCCTCAAATCCAGATCCACCATCTTGGATCCGGTCAGATTCCACGGATCCTAGGTTCGATCCTGAAGGGGGTGTGGAGAAAATCCTGAGAGGTCTGAGACACCACCTGGAAACCGTTCATGATACTCATTTTCAAACTTAGAAAGACATTTGCGTACCGCAACAATCAACGGTCCAACTCTGCTACATTGTTCACCACTTCCAGCTACATCATAGTGTGTCCACATGCGTCAACATGAACTGTAATAGGTTCATTACAGCCATACTTTAGCTATCATAGCATATGATCCATTGTCCATGCACGTGTTGTACAAGAAAGATTCATCCATCGATTTTTTAAATCAAAGAACCGTGTGGATCGATAACGCAGTGCACCATTGGATGAACGATAACTCAGTGTTGTCCAGAAAAGTTTCTGCAGTCGGACACCAGGAGATCTCCACGGTGCTCAGTCTTGTCAACTGGCTCACGCAAATGACGTCATCATGGCCGACGATGATGCCACCACTGAAGCAGCTGCTGCAGCTGAGAGGGAGAGGCCAACCCCTGACGAAGAAGAAGACTCTGATGACCATGAGACTATTGGTTACAAGTGGAAGTGGAAGGACTCCTACATATGGGTCTTGTTCTTTAAGAAGCTTGTCATGTACCTCATCTGCTTAAAATATCTGACAAAACCAGTTACCTTTAGCTGTAAGAATGGATCAACCGCCACCATGTGGAAACACTTGCACCTCATACATGCCATCCGCTACCGCAAGCTGAAGGCAATAGTGGCCGGTGCCAAGCTGGAGGAAGTGAGAGCTGCCATCGCAGAGGCCAAGAATGCACTTACAAACAACCCTGAGAACTTGTAGCTGGTGCGCGGGGTGACAGGAGTTGGCACCTTGTTCAACAAAATGTACACAGTCTGTTGTTGAAGCATTTTGTTGGCAAGAACCTGTCGTTCTTGTCAATCCAAAGCTTCTGGTTCACCATGGCTTTTTCCCATTCAAACCTGGTAGCAACAGTACCAGGGCGCTTTCCATCACACACGCCATACGCATTGCCGCTCGGGCGTATCGCAAATGCATCAAGACGCAGCTGGAAGCCATGACTTTGGCCATCACGTTTACCACAGATGGCTGGAAAGTAGAGAACAGCGTCAACTATCTAGGAATGATGGCCCATTGGATTGACAAGGCATACAGTGTGCGTGCCATCTCTCTCAGTTTCCCTACCATCCACAAGGGAGCTACCATGGACAACCTCTTCCAGCTCCTCCGAGGTGTGCTGCAACATTAGGATTTTTGGAACCACATGTTCTACTTTACCATGGACAATAAGGGCACAAATGACTCCCTAGCTGACAGCTTCCTCATCCCGAACAATGATTCTTTTGAAAAGTCTGGCTACATCGGCTGTTTCGATCATGTGATGAACCTGTCTGTTGGTGTCTTGTTGAAGCAGCCATGTGTCTCTACCATTCTACAACAGTTGCGGGCCATTTCTTTGTTTGTGACGCCGACTTCTAAAGGTGAGGAGTTTCTCGTTGCAGCTGTTGAAGCCGCCGGTCTCAAGTACAGGTCTATCCACCTTGACACTGGTACGAGGTGAAACCTGCTTGGGACATGGTAGAGCGTTTCATTGCTGTGAAGAGTGTGCATGACACATGGCTGGAGGAGCACGGTAGGTATGGCGTACACCCGAAGCCCAGCTTCAAGGATTGGGCACTCATCGTGCATGTCACAGCCATCCTAAAGCCCTTCAAGGGCTTCACGGATGACATTTCTGGAGCATCTTACCCCACTCTCTCCCTTGTCATCCCATTCTTTGCCTCACTCCTCAACAAGATGCAGAGATGGCTGGTGAAGGCCCTGGCAGCCCAGAAGAAAAGTAAGATACATGGTGCTCTTAGTATCCTAGACTGCAAGGAGCAGTTGATGGTGGAGCTGAAGCCAAGGCTGTCAGCCAGCATAGCAAAACTGGAGAAGTACGCCCTCTTGGGCACATACCGCCACGTGTCAGTGACATGCTTGGACCTGCAATTCAGGCTATGATTCTATGAATGAGTACATCCCAATACTGGCATCAACAGTGCAGCCGAGTGACACATGAACGCTGTTGAGGTGCTGAGGCCTTACCATACCCGAGTGCCGTAGGAACAAGAGGCTGCTGAGGCTGCAGCTGAAGTTTTGGCTGCAGTCACCGCTACAACCATTTCCCAAGTACGTGCAAGTGGACAGAAAGATATCAATAAATCTGCAGCTGCGTCACCGTCAATGAAGGATCTAGAAACAGGCAAGTTCAATTTGCTGTCTTGTTTGGATCCATGTCTTTTGTGCACAAGAGATGGCTAAATTAGTTACTCTCTAAATGGTCGGTGTAGCAACGAATTCCCACTACAGTAGCATCATTCAAGGCCGCAAGAGGGAAGACAGAGCCATGGCCAAGCAACATAATTTGACTTGACTGGGTGAATAATGGGATTTATAGCTCTCGTCGTACCAATTTTCAGCTTGTCACAAGCTCAACTTGTCGATATTGAGCCTTTTCACCAAAAAGAGTGGATGCAACATGACAATGCAGTTCAAAGGGCACCTAGTTGGTGTTCGCATGACGTACTAGCTGACATTAGAGAGCATTACTCCTTTGTTTCCTTGGCTTTACCCAATAGGTGGACTTGAAGTACAAGGCATTGGATGGCATCATGTTTGTCAGTGACAACCATACGGCACCCATGATCAGGACCTGTAAAGCAAAAAGTTCCATTCAAGGATACACATAGAGCATCACATTGAAGGTATGCAACCTTCTTGACTCGTTTGATGTGGTGCTAGGTAATCCCTGGCTCAGCAAAAACAAGGCAATGATGTGGTTTGAATCCAAGTGCTTAATCCTCTGAAAATGACTGTTGCTTTATGTTCATTCCGAGTACGACATTTTCACCAAAGTGACTGAAAGTCCATGCCAGCTTGTGTGTGATGCAGGTCAAGAGACATAGTTGACAGGGTTGTGGAAAGTTATTAGCTCAGTTACAAAAAGCGGAGGATGATGTGAAGGAAGACACACTATAATAGATCAAATATCCACTGATAGAGTTTTTAAATGTATTCCAAGACCCACCGGTTGAAATTCCACTAAGAAAAGAATGTGGGCTACATGATTCCACTACAACCAGAGGAAAATCATTCATTCAGATCCGTACATCACTTGAGTCCGGCAGAAAGGCAAGAGGCCAAACACCAAATCATAGAGTACCTTACAAAGTTTGGATCAAGCAAAGTAGCTAGCCATATGATTGTCGATCCTTTTGTGAAAAAGGAGGACGATGGTTTATGCATGTACATGGATGTTCAGGCGATGAACAAGCTGACTGTGAAAATTGGTTCTCCTTACCGCAGATTGAGGATCTTTTTGACCAATCCAAGGGGCAAAAGTCTTTCGGTCCTTTGATTCATCATAAGGATACCATCAAATCTGCATTACGGAAAATGATGTACCTAAACAGTGTTTCAATTGTATGTGGGACATTATTTATTCCGGGTTTTTTGTTTAGGACTTACAAATGCCTTTTTAACCTTCTAGCGAGAACTAAACTCAACGTTTGCCAACCAGCTTAGTCAGTTTTTCTTGCTTTACCTCGACAAAATCCTGGCTTTTTTTAATCAATGCAAGATCACATAGAAACTGTTCATGTCTGCAATCCTTTGGGAAGAGAATTTCTGTGTGAAATTGAGCAAGTATGTGAATTCCTCATGCGGAATGGTCATCCAGTTGTGTATGAGAGTCGGAAGCTCATCCCCGCAGAGACATGGTACACAAATGATGATGAAGATCTCATTGCTGTGGTACACAATTTTAGTTTATGGCATTGCTATCTCAAGGATGCGGAGGGGGGTGTGAGGATTGTGACCGACCACAACCCATTGGTGTTTTTTCTCAATGCGACCAAATCTGTCAGGATGAGAGATGCATTGGAGCACATACCTGAGCTGATTATTGTTCATATTGGAACATGAGCCAGAGCACATCAATGTGACTGATCCATTACGTCGATATCATGTGGAAATTAAAGCATCCACAGAGGTTGGTAGGTACTTTCGGGCCATCGCGACAGCTGTAGTGTAAACATCTAATCCCCCATGCACCTTTGCGGTAACCACCTCAAGAGATTATCCACTACAACGGTTTTGTAGCAGGATCTAGATGGGATACTAAGTGGATTCTTGGTTTCAAGCTTCTTGGAATCTGGAAATGTATGGATTGGTTAATGTGGGAATTTACTTGCAATTAGGACAAGTCTTTGTGCCTGACATAGGAGACATTTGAGTGAAGATTATCTTCTAGTTCCATGACTCACCGGTGGCGGATCATGTGGGACCTCAAAAGAGTGGATAAGCCAAGATTCGTGGCCAAGATGGAGTGTCGATGTCCATAAGTATTACATGACATATGACACATGTTTTTTCAACAAGGCTAGTAACAAAAGCCTGCTGGAATCCTTCAAATGTTTTCCATCCCTGGAACTCTGTGGGAGTATGTCAACATGGAATTCATCTGTGGTCTTTTGGACTCGGCCCGTAGCCACGATTATATACTAATGGCTGCGGATCTTCTCAAAAAGATGATTAATCTCATTCCTACAGCCACTGACATGAACGCAGAGAAGACCGCTCATCTCTTCTTTGAGAGCGTTGTGAAGAACACAAATTGCCATTGTGCGTAGTTTGAAAAAAGATAGAAAATTTTCTATAAAGTTTTTTCGAACCATACACAAGTGGCCTTGGAGCGAGTCTCAAATGTCAAAGGAACATCACCCACAAATCGACGGATGAACAGAGCGCATGAATCGCTCTCTTAAGCAGATACTCCGCGTGTATGTGGACCATACCAGTAATGACTGGTACCTTTTCTTAGCACTGGAAGAGTTTACAGTGAACAACTCGGTGAACGAGTCTACTCAGTTGAAACCATTCATCCTTAACAGCGGTTAGCATCCAGTGGTATCCTATTCATTCTGCTCAACTCCTTGCTAAGTACATAGACTCCTTGTGACAGGAAGCAAAGGGTCACCTTCAAGCGGCTCGGCCATGAAGAAAGGCATATGTTGACAAAAGCTGCCGTGAGGTCTCATTTGACATTAGCGACAAGGTGCTTCTTGATGGACGTTGGGTGCCAAAAAGTGACCCAAGTGGGTTGCTCGATAGAAATCATGAGGCACAATACATGCATAGAGGATGTCTTCCTCGTGCCAAAATTGAAGACCTCTTTGTGAATAATAATGGAGGAGAAAATGCCTTGGCTGGAAAGGATCAAGGCCAAAAGGACCAAGAAATTCACCAGCTACGGTAACAGTTCTCCAGTCAGTCAAGGAGAAATGGCCTCATCATCTTCACGTTTTCCACATCCGCAGGGAACATATTCTCCAAGACCTTATATACCTCCCTATGATTGAATGTGGTGGACATGTGGAGTTAGAGGATGCATTCAATCTTTTTTTCAAAAGAAGCGCCTGAATAGAGGATGCTTCTAACAACCACAACAGCAACCTCAACTACCTGGCCACCAAGACTTTTTGACCACGGCAGAGGAATCAGGACTTGCTTCTATGATATCAAGTCTCGTGGCAAAAATCACTGCCCTTGTGGGAGACATTGCTGGACCTCCAATGCAGAACACTAGATTATCTTCAATCCAATAATCTGAGCAGAAAGCTGAAGACACTCTTTATTTCTCTGTGTTAAAAACTGATGGCTCCTTGTCACAAGACCTGGAAATGAAGGAAGATGGGGAAATTCTTGAATAACTGGAAGGTCCCTCGTCACTGTACAACTGACAGTACATTACTTGCAGCAGCCGGTCTTCTCACCTGGATTCTGGACTCTGGCAGTGCAAAACACATGACGTGCTGAAGAGAGTGGTTTGTGTTGACCTGAGGGTGAGTGTGAACCCTGGAGGGTCCCTAGCAGTGGCTGGTTCACACCACCAACTGTTTTTGGAGAGACTGAAACTATGGAGGCAACTGGTTCCAAGGATGGAAAAATCTGGTCAGAGATTGAGGCAATAGTTTTGGCCTCAATTGACTGGGAATGTACACTTGATCAAGGCTCACAAGCAGTGACATTTTATAGCCACTGATCTAAGCTCTCCAGAACACCAAAGCATGCCAGATTTGGAGCTTCCTAGCAGATTCTATGGCTTCTAGAGTGCTCCTTGGTAGGCTGTCCTTTTCCCACCNGAAGCTTCTGCCCCTTCCTAGATTCCTCAGCTTGCTTCTAGTAGGAGGGAAGGTGTCCAGAAGACCAAGACACCTCTAGATGCCTTGTAGGACAAGTCACCCCTTCTAGAAGGTGTGCCACCTTCCTGGACCCTCACCTGGCCTTCTAGAAACTTAAAGAGGAACTCTAGAGGTTGAGCTAGCTTCCTGGCATCTATTTTCCACCTCCCTTGAGGCAGGGCAGAATTTCATCTTGTGGGACTTGAACCCGGGCCCCTGCCTCTAGAGGTGGACACCATTAACCACTAAGCCACTAAGGCTTGTCTTTTTGGTGTTCCTTTTTGGAGTCACTCCTGCCATGGTGAGGAGCATCATTCCAACAGTTTGCACAGTTCACCCCTTCTCAAAAGCCAAGAGGTGTTTGTGTTGGGGATGGCCATGTCATTCCTGCATACAGTCAAGGCACAGTACGCGTCAACATTCAGCTTAAAGGAAAGACGTTTGCCAGACCCTTCAATGATATTCTCTACGTCCCCGATCTTGTCGCCAATCTACTATCAGTAACTCAACTGAATAACAAAGGATTCATAGTCCTCTTTGACACCGACAAGGATTGCAAGATCCTCAATGGCAATCATCAGTTGGCAGCACTTTTGAATGGTGTGGGAAATCTGACCCTTTTGGATACAGCTGAAGCGCCACCCTCATATCCAGAAGTCATAGACATTGCATTTGTGGTTACTAAAGGATCAACCAAGAACTGTGGTGTCTCAGACATCAAAGAACCCAGCATATCTCAACTACAATCTTCTGAAATCTATCACAAGAGACTGGCACATGTGAATCACACAACTCTTCATCACATGGCTGCAAATTAACAGGTGCATCATCTTCCCAAGACTCTGAAAATCCCTACCACTGACAGTTCCTGCAATGGATGGTTGACAGAAAAGCATAAGCTGGCACATTTTAGAAGTTATGACACAATGAGCACAATAACTCCTCTTGAACTCATCCAATTTGGATCTTTGCTATGTGCATGAAACCTCTCCATAAAACAAACACTAGTTCCTGGGTAATCCTTGATGACTACACTCACATGGTGTGTGTAAAGTGCCGCGCTAGAAATCTGAAGTTCCTGACATCCTCAAACATGGATTTTCCTGGTCGAGAACGAGAAAAACCTTACTCTAAAAAAGGTTTGTTGTGAAAAATGGTACAGAATTTACCAACTCCAATCTCTCAGCTCTCTATGCAGCAAAGGGCATCCAACATCACTGCACAGTACCAAGTACGCCACAACAAAATGGGCATGCTGAACGACCAGATCAGACCCTTTTGGAACGGACAAGGAACATGCTACACACAACAGGACTTTCCTTGGCCTTTTGGCCAGAAGCACTACCCATAGCAGCATACATCACTAATCGACTGCCCAAATCCAAGCTTGCTGCAGGAACTGCGACACCATTTGAAGCATGGCACGGACATCACCCATATGCTGGACATCTCAAGATTTCTGTTCGCACAGATCACGCTTGGATTTGTGCGGCTGAAAGGACCAAACTTGAACCTCGATCCAAATGCTACATTCTCCTGGGATATGCGGATCACTGTGACATCTACCACCTCTGGGATCCAGCCACCAGATCAGTTTTTTGCAGTCGCTCTTCCATCTTTGACGAAAGATTTGTCGACAGAACAAGCAATGCAAGCACTCAAAATGTCACCACATCCTTGAACGTTGATCGTGTGGTTGAATCTACCATTCTTTATCGGGACTAGACTCCTGAATAACATGACAGAGTCCTACCATCTATCGCACCCTCATCATCTGCTCAAACTGCTTCAACTGCTCCATCAGCTTCATCTCTTCCAACAACCTTAACTGCTCCATCAGCCTCAACTGCCGCTCAAAGTTCCAGCGACTCCACTCTTGTCCGCAGATCTACTCGCGTCACAAAACACCCTTCTTTTCTTCAATTGAGTTTTCTCAACACCACAGATTACTTGGAATGTTACCTACTAGATTACTGCGCTCCTCTCAACCAAGTCATTGATCCACACAGGTACAAAGATGCCATGCGACAACTAGAAGCTGAAAAATGATGACAAGCAACAAACGACAAGTTTTCTCAGATCCGCAAGCAGAACACCTGGACCCTGGTGCCTAGACCAACCAGTGAGACAATAGTCACGTGAAAATGGGTCTTTTGCCACAAAACAGGGAACCAGGGAACCCGAGCACTACAAAGCCAGGCTGGTTGCCCGTGGCTACAGTCAAATTCTCAGCGTCAACTACAGTGACACATTCGCTCCTTTGGCCAATCATTCCTCCATTCGACTGATCATTTCCCTTGCTTTTGCTAACAACTTGCATCTTCATCAATTGGATTTCAAGTGTGGTTTCTTGAATGGGGATCGTGCAAATTCATCTACATGTAGCAACCTGAAGGATTCACTGAATCTTTCTAGCCCAACACGGTCTGCAAGCTCAATCGCTCCATTTACATACTCAAACAGGATCCACACCAATGGAACATCAAGATTCATTATTTTTTTTATCTCCCAAGGCCTGTGCCGCCTTCATTCCAACCACTTTTTCTAGTTCCTCTCCACTCCACAAGCTCTGGGTGTCATTCAATTACTTAACTCTGCTTGGATCTGATCTGACCGTGATCTCTGCATTCAAAGCTGCCCTCTCAAATCGCTTTGAAATTTCCGACATGGGTCCACTCCGCTACTACCTCGGGATTCAGATTCAGCATGACATGGCTTGAAATCTTGTCACTCTCACCCAAGCCACATATGCTGAATGTGTGACAGACAAGTTTGGAAATGGTGCAACTTCACCCATCGCTACACCACTTGCTACACAACACATGCACGCACTGGTCGCCACATGGCCTTATTTTTGTACGCCGTCAGCATTATCAGCCAAAGCTGCCATACTCCCACAACAATTCACGTTATTGCTGCAAAATGCAGTGTCTGCTTTCCTCGGAATACTTCCACATTCAGCATCCGTTATGTCTCCGGAGGTGACAGAATTCTCACTGGTTATTGTGATGCTGATATCTCTGGAGACCAGTCCACCAGAAAATCCACCTCCGGGTTTGTCTTCATGCTCAACGGTGGACCAGTTAGCTGGCGCTCATAGAAACAACCTGTGGTTGCTCTCTCTCTCTCTCTCTCTCTCTCTCTCTCTCTCTCTCTCTCTCTCTCTCTCTCTCTCTCTCTCTCTCTCTCTACCAAGGCTTAGTACATGACTGAAAGTGAAAGCACGTGCAAAGCCGTCTGGCTCCCCATGCTTCTGGCCGAGTTGGGGCATGCCCAGCTCAACGCAACCCCAATTCACTGTGACAACGAGGGTGCCATCGCCGTCTCTGAAGATCCTGTGATCCATGATTGCATTGAACACATGCGTTGACAGTATCACTACCTTTGCAATGCCGTCGCCCATGGTGAAGTTTGCATGACGTACATTCCAACTGCCATCCAAACAGCAGACATCTTCACCAGGGCACTGTGCACTAACCGTCACAGCTCTCTCTACGCTCATCTTGGTCTCACTGCTACTCTTCCTTAGCTCCCTTGGTAACTCGGTCCATTGGTTGCCTTCCCAGCCTCCCCATATGAGGCGTTGGGTCGAGTGGCTTCCCTCAGACCCCTCCTCTTCTTGCAGGTGACACCTTGCTCCCTCCCGGTTCCCCCCACAAAAGACGTTGGAACTGGTGGGAGCATTGGGTCCTGCTGCTTGTGCTCTCTACTGCTTCTGCTTGCTTCTGCCCACTTGATTTCCCTTCCATTCTCTTGCATGTCGTCTTTCCCGTATTTCTTCTCTGTTTTTTATTGTCCTTGTGCTTTGGTCCTTGCTACGCGACACTCCCTCCCCTAGTGCCGTCCCGCCTCCCGCTAGACCTCCTTCTCTGCTTCTGCAACTCTAACCGTGCCTTGTTTTGTGGCATCTCCATCAATGGCTGTGGTGCTAGATGGGGTGGAAGATGGCTACGTAGTGTTCTTTTACATGCTAGATCCACGTCTGCAGTCTACCCCTCTCTGTCCATTTCTTCAAAACTTCTCTGGACTCACGTTCGTTGTTTGCATTTTTCTACTGTGGTGAAGGGTGGAGTGGTATTAGGCGGCCTCGGTGGTGGTCCTGTGCCCGTGGGGTCCTCTTCGTTGCAGTCTAGCATCACTCTACTCTACACCTCCCCTTTTATTTCTCTCGGCATGGTTCACCAAAGTGGGCTTGCGACGCACAGGGGAGAACTCACTCGGTGATCTCTCTACTGACCGTGCCTCGCTCTGCCCACTCATGGCTTGGTGCCTCCGGGGGGGGCAGTCTTTTCCGTTGTATGCACTCGCTGCTCCGGCTTGTCAAATGAGAGGAGAGGATGTTGGAAAAGTGGCATAGCTTGGGCACATCTGTGGCATACTCTGTGCTCAATATTGACACCAACTACAAGTGGCATCCTTATGGATAGAGCTTGGCATAAAGAGCAAGAGAGGCGGAAGAGAGGTCACCAGTGTCCCTCCTACCTCTCCTGTCTGCCTACGGAATCTCTCGACCCTATCTGGAGGCAGGGTCAGTTATGCTGTGACGGGAGTCTAACCTGCTCACAGCACCTTTCAGTGTACCTGTATGCTGACAGGAAAATACGAATTGTTTGCATATATCAGCCAAAGTGGTTTGGCAAGCGGAGCAATGGGAGAGGCTGAGAGTGCAAGAATGAGCTCCTCTTGGACCGAGCAGCTGACATGGGATCCAGTTAAAAAAACAGAGATATGCTTGGAAGAACATGAATCACCAAGGACTTTGTAAAGATCCAAGGCACGGTGGGTCGATGACCTACAACAAGATTGGAGGATGTGAGCCGTTGCGTCATTGAGAGTGAAAGCGTGAGCTCCTCTTGAAGCCGAGGAATGAGATATCAACAAACAGCAGATCCGGATGATCTCGTTCGTGGATGGCACCGAGGACCCTGGGCATCCGTCAACCTTGGTCGCTCAGTGACTGAAGGCACCAACTGGCATCCGTGTCACTGGGAGAAGACTCAGAAGGATCGGACATTCAGGCACCAACTTCTTCTGGTCGCTCTTTGTTATCCCTACCTATGAGACTAATACGCGAAGGAAGTGGTTTCTTTTGTATATTGCTCGTCGATAGATGACCATTTTGGGTATATATTCTATCCTTGGAACTGGCAGAAGACGAGTTGTGTGTATGTGTACTGTGTATAACCTCTTGACAACTGCGCAGAGTGTATTTTCTCAAGGTTTTTATAGATGTTCTAGGCAGAAAATATCTCCCACTGGGCTCCCTTCTGAGAGCTACTACTCGGTCAACCGTTGATCCGTTTGCAGAGTGTAACATCAGGCACATGCATCTGTGCCATGCGTAGATGAACAAGAGAAGCAAGATAATGAGTCATAAAGCACCCCAAAGATCCTGAGAGAGATCAAAATTTTCACAAAATATCCGTCTCCCTCCCCATCCTCAATCAGCGACATGCATCGCTAATCGAGGATGGCGAGAAGGGTCATGGTTGCTCGATCGTGACTCTCACTCCCTTGGAAAGTTATAATCGAGCAACCACCATTTGTTTTTAATGCACAAATACCCATTACATGTTTGAAGTTTCTATGTTTTCTGTGAGCACAGCCTGTGCAAAACATAGAATCTTACATTGTCTTAAAATTTCCGGGCTCAAACTTATGTCTATAGACAAAGGGTATGAGGTAGATATTGATAAGAAAATTGACAGGAGAAAGGGGACACAGATAGATGGCTAGATCAACGGCATCGTTCATGGGCATCTATCAGGCAGGTGATCCAACTTTCGTGACCTTCTCTCATCGCTAGCAGCAAGGTGGAGTTGATCGCAAGTCAAATATAACAGAATGGCAGGTTGTTTAATGGAAGTAAGTTGATGTTTTCCAAGGAATGTACTGTACAACACCATAAAGAGATGATGTTCAGATCCTAGCCGTCCAACATTGAGCAGCCAGAGCAACTCACTAGCTTGACGGTGGTGTCTCTGTGCCATGGAGATGACCAGCACTGACAGTGAAGCTCGCCAAACATCTAAACAGTCACAGACACACAAACGCACACGCAAATAGTGTAGAACTTGACTAGTATTCTATCTACTGTTCCCCATGCTACTTGTACACGAGTCGATCTTGGATTGAGCTCAGCAGCGGGAATGAACAAGTTAGTCTTGGCCTCTCAGTTCCTCCTGTGCTTGGATCAATGTGCAAGAAATAAAGAACGTCTATTGATGGCCTGATACTACAAAATTCAAAAATTGATATCAGAGTGGGGGCTCTGAAATCATCGTGAATTGACCTCTCAGTGTGATCTGAGGGAAGGAGAAATTTCAAAAGGCGGTGCCCACCAATCCTGTTCGGGATGAAAGACTGAACAGGTTTTCCAAGAACTGATTTACATGCTTTAAATACACAGGACTTCTGTGCCCTTGGGTGAAACAGCAACCCTCAAGTTTGAGACATGATTCCTTTGCGGCTGGTGTGGGCTACCTCTGTGGTTCCTAGTGATGGAAACTGGGGCAGCCCTCAGGGAGGTGATCAGGCTCACGAAGAGCCGCCTAGGCAGGACCAACTGTTTGTGAAAAGGAGTTGCAGGTTGCACAGACAGAAACTACGGAAGCGAATGTAGGTTTGAAGAGAACGCGAATGTCTGAATCAACTCTTGAGTGCAAACGTACACAGTCACAGATTTCTAGTAAGCTTCCTTTGGCCTAGGGAGCACTGAGACACACTCTGTCAAAGTCTACCCTCTAGCACACTCTCCCAGCCTAGCGGGATGAGCGGCAGTCACCTTGTCACACAAGAAAATTATGTCTCACACCACTTGGACGACAAACAATCATGGTCTGCACCTTCCTTGACGTCTCTTAGAGGTCCTCCAGCTGCCTTTTCTCCTTGAAGGCCGCTATCAGCCTTCCTGGCCAAGAATCCTGCCGCCTTATGAACTCAAAGTGCTCAAATCATCACTTGAACTTGACCCATGATCTCCAAACTTTGGAAATCCATATCTCACTCAAACGGACTCCAAATTGAGTTCCGTAAAGTGCGTTGGAACCTGTGAAACATCCTCTTTGCAACTATTATACCAGATGATTTTTATCAAGAATCCTGTTCTTGTCACTTTCTGGCACTCTCATATCCATCATTCTCCCACTTTGCAAGAATAAAAAACTCAGAAGCCCGCACTGTCCCCTTAGCTGCTGAAAGCGGTGCGCTGCCAGCGGCTTGGTCAGAAAGTCTGCCAGCATCATGTTTGAAGGGCAGAACTTGATCTGCACCACCTGTTTTGCCACGAGCTCGCAGATGAAGTGGTACCGCATGTCCATGTGCTTGGTGCGGGCGTGAAACTCGGCCTTGTGCCCTCCTGCCATGTTGAAGCACTTAACGATGCCACTCACGTACATGCTCTGCGACAGCTCCAAAGTCTGCTACTGCCGGTCGCGCTTGACGTGAAGGCCAAGGTAGTAACTGAGCTCTCCCATGTCCTTCATGTCAAACCTGGTAGCAAGGGATTGCTTCACATTGTCCAAAAGAGACGTGGAGTCAGATGCAATGAGCAGATCATCAACATAGAGCAAGATGATGATCTGGCTTGCGTCTTGTGTGTGCCCATAGACAGTATGGTCTGCTTCACTGCGCACAAAGCCAAGGCCAGCCAGCTGCTCATCAATCTCGTGGTACCATGCTCGTGGGGCTTGCTTCAGGTCGTAGAGGGCCTTCACAAGCTTGCACACCAAATCATCCTTTCCCTCCACCACATACCCCTCCGGCTGCTCCATGTACACATCCTCCTCAAGGTCACCATTCAGAAATGCACAAGTCTCATCCATTTGGTGTACCTCCCAGTCCATAGCAGCAACAAGTGCGAGGATCGCTCGGATGGATGGGAACTTCGCGACAGGTGCAAATGTCTCATTGTAATCCACACCCTCAGTCTGCGCATACCCTTTTGCAACCAGCCGTGCTTTTTACCTTTGCACCTTACTATTCGCACCACGCTTGCGCCTGAAGATCCACCGGCATCCGATCACCCGGCTGCCACATGGAGCTTCCTCGAGGGTCGAGGTACGGTTCTTCATGAGCGCACCATACTCGTCTGATGTGGCACGCCAATCTGCCGCCTCGGTGCTACGCATGGCTTTAGCGAATGTGGCTGTGTCATCGATGACCGTGAGGATGAGAAGCTCGAGGTCAGACGACTCCGTTGGTGGTGTCACGCTGCCCAGGTTCACCAGCTCCTCCAATGACTTCTATTTGCTTGCGAGGTATTCGGATCGCCTCAGCGGCTCCCCACTGTCCTTTGCACCTTTGTTGATGCGTGTGGACTGTCGTGGCAGTTGCTGTGCGTTGCTTTGTGCTCCTCCTCATCAGATTCGGCTGCTGGCTGCTTCTCCTTCTTAGCTCACTCCATCTCCTTGTCGTTACCACTGTCACTGCCATCATCCGCACTGTCCTCTTCTGCCACCGGAACTTCTCCCACTTCAGGTACAAATGCGGGAGCAAGTGGAACAGAAGTCATAGAGCTCCAAGTCCAGCCCTTCATGTCCTCTTGAAAGACGACGTCGCGGCTGCGGATGATCTTGCGAGCAGCAAGATTGTAGAGGCGGTATCCCATGGTGTCGTAGCGGAGGAAGGCTGCCTTCACCGACTTTGCGTCCAGCTTGTTGCGATTGCTAGGAGGCACGTGCACGAATGCGCTACACCCAAAGATTTTCAGGTGCATCGCTGTTGGCTTGCATCCTGTCCATGCCTCCTCCAATGTCATCAGTGGCACGGCGCGCGTGGGACTCTGGTTTTCATGTACACGGCAGTGTTGACCGGTTCTGCCCAAAAGGTTGGCGGGAGCTCCAATTCTTTGAGCATGCTCCAAACACGCTCCACGAGCGTGCGGTTTGCGCATTCAGCCACGCTGTTCAGCTGCAGTATTCCAGGTGCGGTGATGTCGTGCCTGATCCCGTGACGCTTGAGGAAGGTGCAAAAGTCGTTGGAGAGGTACTCTCCTTCGCTGTCGTTGTTAAGCACCTTCAACCGCCTCCAACTCTCATTCTGTGCAGTAGCAATCCACACCTTGAAAGCATCAAAGCACTCATCCTTGCCATCCAGGAAGGACACCCACGTCTTCCTCGACTTTTCATCAATGAACGTGACAAAGTACAACTTGCCGGACAAGGACTGTGATGGCATGGGACCGCACAAATCAGAGTGACAAGTGAGAGAAGCTCAGCCGCCCCCTTCCCTTCCCCCGTGAAAGAAGCGCAGGCTTGCTTCCCTTCAATGCAGCTCTCATAAGCCGATGCACTAGGGTGCTTCATTCCCTTAAGCTCCAGGCCATGGACCATCTACTGCATGGAGATGATGGCACCAAAGCCGAGGTGACCAAGCCGGCGGTGCCATAGGTCGATGTCGTGTTTTCCCTCTCTTGCCGCCAATGCTGAGTCGGCTTCCTTCTCCAACGCCACGTAGGGGCGGTAAAGAGCATCCACCTTGTTTGCTTTTGCAAGCACATGGCTTGCACGGACATAGATGGTGCAGCCACCATTGTCAAAGTAAACATGCATGCCTTCGGAGATGAGAGATGAGACAAAGATGAGGTTAGCTGCCAGCCCCGGAACATGGATCACCCCTTTCACATGATGTTCCACGTGCTCACCATCAACAGAAGCATAAAACACAATCTCACCCTCCCCAACCGCCATTTGCACATGGTTGTCCCCCATGAACACCCGACGAGGCTCAATGACGGTATAGACAACGAACCACTTCCGGCGACACGTCATGTGTCGCGTCGCTCTTGAGTCGATGATCCAGAACAGGGCGGTGTTGTGGGAGACGTGCAGGACCCGGATGGTTTTCACGAATCCACTCTCCCAATATGCAGCGTTTGTGGAAGCGTCGGACTGTTTTCCCACTCCAACTCCAGTCGCAAGGTCCGCCTTCTTCTTCCGACATTCGCGCGCCCAATGGCCGAGCTTCTTGCAGTAGTGGCAGTTCCTCTTCTTCTTCCCTCCTCCGTCGTTGCCCCAAGTTGGTGCAGTAACACCCCCATGACCAGAGTTGGTGATGAGAGCGATGTCCAGTCCGCTTCTGCCCTCCTCTCTCTTACGCCGCTCCTCCTCAAACAGCTGGCTCTCCTCCACATCATTGAGGGAGAGCTTTTTGCCACACTTGTCTAGGGAAACAATGAGAGGAGTGTAGCTGCTAGGAAGACCAGAAAGGATGGTTAGCATGAGCACACGCTCCTTGACGGGGTCCTCAATCAAACGGGCTAGTCAGAGAGAGACTTCGTCATGTTGATGTAGTCAATCATGGATCCGGACTCATCCATCTCCACAGTGTGAAAGCGACGACGCAACTGCATGTTCATGAGGATTGAATTGGAAGCATAAGTGGAATCAAGTTTTTTCCAAAACTCCTTTGGCGTGAGGATGACACGGACAATGAGGTGCTTCCGTTCGCTGAGGTGGAGGTAGATGGTTGAGAGGGCACGGTCACGCTTCTCGCGGTAGGTACGGGCCTCGCCAGGGGAGAGGGAGCTTTCTGCTGGTTCCTTCTCCTTCTCATCCACCTGGCTCTAGAGACCCTTCTCCATCAGTACCATCTTCATGTTCTTGCTCCAGTTGAAGAATTCCTTGCTTTTAAACTTGGCGATGTTGACGCCGGCCACCACAGAAGCGGATGTTGCCATGGTAGTGCAACGTTCAATCCACAAACGGCTCTCTCACACAACAGGGTGCAAGGAAAGCCTCAAGGATGAGACAAAGCCTTGTTCTAGCTCTGATACCACTGATGGAAACTGGGCCAGCTCTCAGGGAGGTGATCAGGCTCACTAAGAGCCGCCTAGGCAGGACCAACTGTTTGTGAGAGGGAGTTGTAGGTTGCACATACAGAAATTACGGAAGCAAACATAGGTTTACAGAGAACGCAGATTTCTGAATTGACTCTTGATTGAGAAAGCAAATAGTCACAGCTTTCTAACAAGCCCTTATATGCCTCATTTGGCCTAGGGAACACTGATACACACTTTGTCAAAGTCTACCCTCTAGCACACTCTCTTAGCCTAGCGGGATGAGCGGCAGTCACCTTGTCACACAAGAGAATTATGTCTCACACCACGGACGACCAACAATCATGGTCTGCACCTTCCTTGAATTCTCTTGGAGGTCCTCAAGCCGCCTTTTCTCCTTGAAGGCCGCTCTCAGCCGTCCTGGCCAATAGTCCTACCACCTTTTGAGCTTCAAGTGCTCAGGTCGTCACTTGAACCCAACCCATGATCTCCACAATTTGGAAATCCTCATCTCACTCAAACGGACTCCGAATCGAGTTCTGTAAAGTGCGTTGGAACTCGTGAAATATCCTCTATACAACTGTCATGCCAGATGATTCTTATCGAGCAACCTGTTTTTGTCAATTTCTGGCACTCTCATATCCATCATCTAGTTTTTTGGTGCTAGTAGTGAAGTGGTAAGAAAATCCTAGTCTGTACTCATTCTGGCCCACAAATGCATTATCACAAAGTGTCAAGGCAGAAGGAGAACTACTTGCAAATAGTATCATGATGGAAGCTGCGGTTTTCACTGGTGGAACCTACCACCAATAGACATTTGAGATAAAACTTTGATGTCTTTCACAAGATCTGTGGGACGTGATTGAAAGAGAGTCGTGCAGATTTGAATCTTCTCTAGTCACTTCCAGCTCTGCTCCATGGTGCAGGACAAGACTACTACATTCAACCTTTATTACAACCTGAAAGTTCAAGTTACTCCTATTCTGAAAATGAAGACTTCTTGGATGTTCAATCCCTCATCCCTATGTTCAGGCAAACATGACTCAAACGACCAAGTCCCTGTCCAGAATTTCCAGAAAATCGACGAGGAGTTTGAGCCTTAGCCGAGGATGTTTTTGGCCATATTTGAGCAAGCTGCAGCTGGTGGAATACGTTAAAATTCTCCAACAAGAANTGTAGGATGTGATTGAAAGAGAGTCTTGCAGATTTGAATCTTCTCTAGTCACTTCCAGATCGGCTCCATGGTGCAGGACAAGACTACTACATTCAACCTTTATTACAACCTGAAAGTTCAAGTTACTCCTATTCTGAAAATGAAGACTTCTTGGATGTTCAATCCCTCATCCCTATGTTCAGGCAAACATGACTCTGATCTCATTGGACCTTGAAATTCAAACTGAAACTGACAGGATTTGGAGGAAACTCAAGAACAGTGTAAGCATCATGTTTGAAAAGTGAACTGGGTGGCAAGAGATGAAATCATGTCTAAGGTTAGTGCTTGAACCCAGTGCGTTTCTAGCTGCAACAATAAGTGATACCTCCAGCAACCTTCTTTTGAACAAAGTTCTCCTCTACTCCTTTGAGGGAATGATAGTAACAACTGCAACTACATCCAATTTCATCTCTTTAGGATCAATCCCCTCAGAATCTGTATCAACTTCAACTCCAAAGTAGTTTTCTCAATGCCATCTTAAAATTGTACGTCATCCCTAATCATGACAACACTTTCACCACCACCAAACCTTTATGCTAACCCCAAACCATTTTTAGATTCCCTTATTCCTACTTCTAATATGAATCATTGAGTTTTATCATCTTCATCACCAGTACTGGGACCCTTCATTATAGCTTTCCTAATCCCACCTTCATTCTGCACTTCACCTGATCTGTCACCTCCTTCTTATGGTGCTCACGTGGCAGCATCCACTACTAGCTCATCTACAAGTATGAAGACTACTTTACATGTATCTCATTACCTATAACATTCAAAGGCCTCAACATGAGAGTCGGGAGCATTCTTGTCTGTATGTGCTTCAAGTTCACACACATTGAATGGAGTTGTCCTCGTCCATCCTAATATGCATTAAAATTCTACAGGTTATACTTTTGTCATACATTCGTCTTCCAAGTTCTTTGTCAACCTCTTCTGGATGTGGTTTGATAATTATTACCCCTCTATCTAGTGAGAATGGTGAATGGAATGTTGATCATTTTTTAATCTCTCCGTCGACCAGAAGAAAAGTACCAGATTCTTTAGTCTTTGTTGTGTATTTTTTTTTATCTCCAGTTTTCCACCATATGAGGCCCCGGAGCTGGAGGAGGGCGTGCTTTTTGGCGCATTGAGTATATCGATGTGTGATCTATTGGATTGGCTATGGGAGAGGGGCATGGCAAGGGATGATTCTTAGCAAACGTTGAAGGAAAGGAGCCTCATTGGTTCGAACTAGCAGCAAATTAGTAGAGGACAAGTAGTAGATCATCAACGGTCAGGAGCAAGATTAGAAGCAAAATAGAAGCAGATCTAAAGCAGGACGAGCTACCGGGTGCAGACGTAACAAGAAATCAAAGACAAGCAGCCAACAGAAAAAAAGAAGCAGCAAAAAGCCATGGGAAGTTTCTAGAAGGAGAAAGAAAGTAGGAATGGCAAAGAATTAAAAATGCTGGCTGTGAGACATGGCAACGACGGCGACGAGTGGCACAAGCAGCACAAACAATAGAAGTGGTGAATAGCTTGGGCGACAGAATTGTTTGAAGACGAGCAAGGGTTGGGCGGTGTCTTTGGTGGAGTAGTTGGAAAAATAGGTAAAAAACTTTAAAAAACCCTACGGCACACTTCACCAAGCCTATGAATGCAGGAGGTCGGTTATCTCTTACCTATGATTGAACCAAACCTCTTTGGTTATTAACTGCGTGTGTGAAGAAAAAAAAGGCTGTGATCAGTTCATGTCAAACAAGGAAAAATGCCTGCCATAATTCCATAGTTCTAACCGTAAAAAATCCCCTTTTTGTGTGAACATGTTTTCAATCATACCTCAAGTAATATTCGGAATTTGGGGTTTGATTTTACATGGATTCCTATTTGGCTTGTTGTAGCCAGGCTAAGCAGGTTCCTTTTCAATGCACGGGGAGTCTTGGGTTACCTACGAAAACCTAGAACAACCGCCCTCTAACATTGAAAATTCCTTTGAAAAAGGGATTTGTAATGTTTTATGGGACTGATAATGTTAGCACTATGAAGGTCCACGCATGCAATGCCATGATTACAATTGCGTCACTTTTTTCCAGACACATGGTTGACTTTCAATGACTTTTAAGTATGGCATTTGCATAGAGCAAAGTCTTAGTATATGAGTGGGGTCCCACTCACTAGCGGTGATGGGGTTGTTTAGCTGAAACCAACAAAATATCCTGAAAAATTCAAGTGCACCAATGCGAGCCCTGCTTGTTTGATTTCTCGCTTGATTTTCTGGCTCCCTTGTGGTCACAAACGATTGGTGATGAGATTTTTCTTCGATGGATATTCTTCGCACGTTAGTGACATGGTCTGCCAAATTTGACATGTCGCATCCCTCGACGAAGTGTCGGTACACGAGAAAACCGGTGTCGAAATCATTATTCCATGCCCATTTTAGAGCAAGGTGAGGGGTTTTGGCGGTCTCATCGACTCACAAATCTTTCTTGTCATAAAACTCCATCACGGCTGGCCTCGGTGCGGAGCTTGGTTCTGTGCGTTGAACGCCTTTTTGGTAAAAATCCATCTGAAATACTTTTCCACGTCTATTTTTAGTTTATTTGGTCGCATGGATGAGCATGTGCTCATGTCCATTTCCTAGGGAGTGAGCTTGTCGAGTCCCACATCTAACATGCTTTTCTCACTAGGATGCTTCTTACGATGAAGCTGCTGCTCAACAAAAGTTTACCCAACCGGGTAGGTAGCTTAGATATTCACGTGAATACTTCAAACCCTTACGCGAATAACCATTTACAACCTCTTAGTGCAATTTCAGAAAAAGGCCGCATGGAGGTTGCCCTGAAAGTCTATGGCCGATGTCACATCGCCCTGTAGCAACTCCGAGCTGCGTTTTGAATTCCCTCCCTCCCTTAAAAAATGATGAGTTGGATTTTGTCGTTGCGCATTTGTAGTCACACCGAAGCCCCTAGCAACTCGCCTGAACGTAAAGGTGTTGATAGAAACGTTCAAACATTTTCCGATGCAGGACTTTCAGCTTTGACCCATGTTGTCGAGTCGCACCATTCGATAAACACGTGAACTGTTGGGCGCCGTCGACAAGTTGCTAGAAAGTTTCTACACCCCTCGAGGTGTAGCAACTCCTCGCAACTCTCCACGGTCACCGAATATTGGGACAAAACGTTTTCGGCCGAACCGCAGCTGACTCAATTCGCTTGTCTTTACTGGGACAGTGACATCAACGAAGCTAGCCACGCCATGACATGCGTGACTTCACTCCACTTTGGCGAGAATGGAAAACATCTTTAAAAATGTGCATGCTACTTGCAATTGGATGGTGTCACATTGATGCTGAATGAGCCTGGACGCGAAAAAGTGTGCGCCATCGAGTAAATTGACCACGTTCGACGCGGTTTGCGAGGAACTAGTCGATCGGCCCTACAAACTCAGCTCATCGTGACTTCCCGCGGTGAGTTGAGTTCGTTCGGTGTGACACCAACCTTTGTGAGGTGCTGGTCTCGATGACCTCACGGATATTAATTGGGGCCCCTCTATGAGTCGTTGATATGCCGGCTTTTTAAGGAATCATCGAGGGGTTGAACCCCCCCCTCCCCCCCGATGTGATACCATGTTCATACTTCTTCTCGTGAAGCGTTCTCACATGTAGCCTTTCTTCCTAGAATTGTAGGCCATGTCTAGTTATGCCCCAATAACAAAAAAAAAATAATTCGGACATGGACAAACTTGATGATGGCCCTCACCTTTCTTGTAGTGAGGAACCGGACAAATGAATTATGGGCAAAGTGGCCTACCCGATGAAATACCCTCCATTACGACTGAATGAGCCAACGGCCTAGATTCAGAATTGAGTTTCAAAAGGCAGTTTAGAGTATTGTTTAAGACCCCGACCGAGTAGGACAATGGCTTGGATCTAGCTTCGTACATTCATTTTTCCTTGCGAGGAACTTGTGTCCATCATTCAATCCTTATTTGTTTAGGGAGCGAAATATGACACTAAATTGTTGAAACATAATGTTGTGACCGAATAAGAGTAATGGAAACTCCGATGTCGTAGATCCTGTGCCTCGCTCTAGCATTCACCGTTGAGGTTTATGCTTCAGTGTCCGAAAATTACCTAATACTCCTTGGATGGTCCTTATTTGGGCGTAACCAGACCCGGCCGTAGCTACGGACGCGTCGGGGTACAGTGAAGGGGGAGAGTTTACTGCGCCGAGCTGGCTGCTTGCGATTCGGACTGCCAGCAGGGCTTGGGGCGCTTTCAAGAGCCTGTTTCAAATAGTTTTCTACCGTCATCACTTCATTCTTGCGAAATGCTTGACAGGAAAAGAGAGAGATGCAGTCTTGGCCTCACACTTGCGTTTTCGAAGCCGTGCGGTTGTTTGGCGGACTCTGTTCAACATGTAACAATAGCATCGGCGTCCTAAGAGAAGTGACGAACTACAAGCTCGATCACCGTCGCAAGAATGTGGCCGCGGCTGGATGGGCATGAATAAATTCTCTCTTCACTCTCCTCACTTCAACGTCAGTTTCGTTTCATTTTATCAAGCAGTTCGGAAATGTTTTTGGGTTTGTTCTTACGGCTGCTACACTTTTCTACAACAAACTCGATTTGCTGACCTTCTCCTAACGAGTAAAGCGACGAAGATATGATGGTAACCATGTCGAGGAGGAGGAAGGATATAGAAGTTTTTTCACGCCCATCCAGCCGCGGGCTGTGTGCGACTCTGGAGCCGCTGGAAGGAGTGCCCCGAACCCATACATGAGATCGCGAATGCGGCAGCGGGAGGAAACGGAAACAGAGATTTGGTGTGGCCGTGGCAGCGCGGCTCGACGTGAGGATTTGGCAATAGACGGCAACGCTCCTACGACGTCGTTCGCTCGTGCTGTGTGACTCAGCAGATCTTTCCCGGGCACCTTGTGCAAGGTGCGCTTGGCGTTTATCCTGCATGACGTAGGCCTCCCCCATACCCACCCCCTCAGGTCAGCGCAACCTCCTTCCATTTGTAGGCTGAGCTCATAGCGAGTCGTCCACGGCGTGCAGAACACCCCAATGCCATAGGGTCGCCAAAGCAGGGATATCGCTTTTCCTTGTGAACCAGTCTCCGACGGTGGGCGGAACGCAGCAGGTGCATGAGCCGCGGCAGCGGGAGTAGCAGCGGCTACAGCAGTGGGAACACCAGCAGGAGAAGAAGCTAGAGTAGCTGGAAGAGAACAAATTGTTTGGGGGCAGAAGCAACAGCGCTAGCGGCATCATCTTATCCTCCTCGTCCTCGTCATCGTGACCGTAGTCATCGTCATCGTGACCGTCATCGTTATTGTCATCGCCATCGC
The DNA here is from genome assembly GCA_023375785.1 of Penium margaritaceum. Classification (NCBI taxonomy): domain Eukaryota; kingdom Viridiplantae; phylum Streptophyta; class Zygnematophyceae; order Desmidiales; family Peniaceae; genus Penium; species Penium margaritaceum. Next base: position 74,658 of record SZWC01007972.1, read on the forward strand.
CATCACCATCGTCGTCGCCATCGCAATCATCGTCGTCGTCGTCGTCGTCGTCGTCGTCGTCGTCGTCGTCGTCGTCGTCGACGTCGTCGTCAGACAGGAGGTATAGCAGCATGCCTGGCGGTCGAGACAGGAGGAGCCTGAGCAAGAAACAAAGTGAAAGGGAAAGTGAAGTAACAGCTGGAGACGAAGACGGAGCGAAAGACGCATTGAGGTAGCAGCAGCAGTCGAGCGATCGGTTGTCGTGACAGGAGCAGGAGCCAAAAACTTTGTCGCCTGTGCCCGGCTAAAGAACAGCAGTTTGCGTTGAGATGGGGGCCATGGCGCGGAGGAGGCACGTGCGACTGAAGCCTTGCAAGCGCCAGAGGGACCGCGAGGGACGTGGGTGTAAGCCTCGGCATTCGAGAGCAAT
>SZWC01007973.1:0-13841 GCA_023375785.1 Penium margaritaceum
GTGATTGACGATGCTGTTGCTGACGTGGCTCACCTCAAGGTTGAAAGTGCGCAGGGGGAAGGATCATTGTCTGAGGGTGACGGATTGCTCGGAAGTCATGATGTTCCTGCCTCGCGTACTAACAGTTCAGTTCCTGTTCTCGAAATGGTCGCTCTCCCCATCCCCATCCTGTTCCTGTTCCTGTTCCCCCCGTATTGTCTTGTTTGCTCCTGAAGGTGGTTTAAGCTGAAACACTCTCTCCCTCAGAGCTCCCTTCCAGAAGCTGCTACTCTGGTGACCCTGGTGACTGTTCGGTCTGTTTTGGCTCCATCCTCTCTCTTTTCGTGGCCGTTTGTTTCCGTTTCTGTTCTTGTTTCCGTGTGCAGGCGTTCCATGATGGCTTGAGCGTGCTGCCGGAGGAGTCGAGGAAGACTCTCCTGGGGCTGATTGCTTGGTGCCTGGACCAAAGCTCGTAGCGCTGTGGCTTGGGTGAACTGCTTGCCAGGCTTGGTCGCGACAAGCGTCCCAATCCAACCCGCACGCTGGTGGCATGCCAGAAAAGACTCACCTCCATCCACCACTAATGTCACTGGGTGCAATTGCACTTTTTTTCTTCCGAGTTGCCCTCGACCCTGTGAGGTGTTCACACCACGAATTCAATGAATTCATGTTCAATGCTCCAGATTACTTGAGTCAAGAGGCAAGCGCATAGCTTTCCTGTGAAGTTCCTTCGTCCGCTACCATGGATGCGTGCCAACAGCCCTGCACAGCAACCAGGCCTCCTTGTGTGATTAAGTGACACATCACGTTCATTTTCTGTGAATTCCTCAGTTTCACCTGACCGATTAGGTGAAAACTTTGCTCGTGTGCTTCCAAAGCATTTTTTCTATCGTCAACAACAAGGTTCGAGTTGTCTCACACTAGCTACAAGCTAGAATTCCTTGGGAGCAAGTTGGGGCAGCAGCATTGTTGACTCAGCGTGGAGGCATCAACACTCGTCGCTTAGTAAGTTGACCCCTCAGTCTGTTGCTCTAGAATCCAAGCCTGGGTGCACTGGGTTTGTTACCTAGAGATGCGCAAGTGTTAGCTCCAGAAAGCAGTTAAGAACTGGAGAGAACTGAAGAAGGGTCAAGAATGAGGCACAATGGGAGACCCCTCCAAGAATTAACCTCCCCCAGCTCGGTAGAACTTGTTACTCAGTCCACCAGCCAATCAGAAAATAGCTCTATTTTCAGGCCGGCAGGTTTTCTTGGTGAGCCTTGCCAGACGACTGACAGCCTTGAACCCGGGCGTCGTCCGTTTTGCCTAAAAACTGGACCATATCATAATGCCAACGCTGCGAACACGATTGTGCGGTCAGAATCAACTAGAAAAATAGCAATGAGGAGTTATGGCTGCCCAAACCCAGGTAGCGCCTACACTAGTCCCTGGTGACAACAGTGCCATGCTAGCATGGGATTTGGACCCTAAACAGAGCAGGACGCTACAGATGCAATGGTATAGTCAGATCCAACACTGGACGCATGCAGACAGCATCCGTAGTGGCAGTGACCGTCGACGGCTTGACCGCCGAGGAGGCCTGCCAATGGAGCTGAGGACGTCGCCGGAGCGGGGAGGCTCCAGCGAACTGCGTGTAGTCCTCAGCGTGCGTCGGCTCCACCGAACAACACTCCAATAGGATTGAGTCTCGCCGTCATTCATCTGCACGCCGATGTACACAAGTCGGGAGGACACAAAAGAGCACAATGAGAGCTGTGAGGAAAAACCAACACTCCCCCATGACCTACAAGCGCAGTGCACATGGGCGGGCAGCGACACATTCAACAGACAGACTCCCCCAGGGCACGCAAAGACGCAGGCAGGAACAACGAGTGCAACTCACGGACGCAAGCCGACCGAACTCACAACCTTCTTGAACGGGTCGCGCTTCAGTGCCTTGGTCAAGAAGTCAGCCAGCTGACGTGCTCTGTCAACCCACACAATGCTGACGTTACCGTTGTGCAACAACTAGCGCACATAGTGATGTTCAACATTGATGTGCTTTGTGGGTGTGCGGTGAATTGGAAACAATTTTAGGGCATGCAGGCCCATGCAAAGACGAACATGAGCTCTGTGTGTGAGTGCGATGCAAGACGGCAAGAATTTGGCTAAGTCTGGAACGCTGAATATAAAGAACAAGGAGAGATTACAAATGAGCCCCTAGCGGGCTTAAGTAGGGGCGTCGGCAGCTAGCCGCACTCGGCCTCGTCACCCCCGCTGAGCCGAAACGGGTGAGCAGGGAGAACACACTGCGTACACCACGATAACAATAACGGTGGTCTCCTCGATGCACCGGAACAGCTCTCCGACTACCCGGGTCTCGACCACCGAGAAAATAGGAACAGTGCCAGAAAATCTCAAAATCAGCGTCCAGACATCACACACGGCTTTCCAAACATCGGAAGCCCCACAATTGCCATCGGGTCTCCTCGTCGCACCGGTACAGTCAACCGGGTGCGCGGGTCTGAACCCACCNGAACAACAATGCATGGCAAGCCATAACATGCATGAGTCAACTCGCACAAACACACACACACACACACACACACACACACACTCGTCTGCTATCCATCTAGGGTCTCCCTGGACACTGGCACAGCCCACCAAGTGTCTGGGTCTCGACCATGAGAGGAGTGATGCACACGCACACAAACCAGTGTAATGCACATCATACACATGTCAGAGGAAAAGATGGTCTCCTCGTGACACTGGCGGTACGAGAGTCCGGGTCTCGACCACTACGAGCAATCCAACTCAATGGTATCATCATCCAAACACAGGATCAAGGGAGGATCTCCTCGTAACACGGGTGCAATGCACCACGTGTCCGGGTCTCGACCAACAGCTCGCATGCACATGCCACACACAGTATAGCGACACACTAAGACACACGATCACATGGTCTCCTCGTGACACTGGTGCAATGCACCACGTGTCCGGGTCTCGACTAACAGCTCGCATGCACATGCCACACACAGTATAGCGACAGACTAAGACACACGATCACGTGGTCTCCTCGTGACACTAGTGCAATGCACCAAGTGTCCGGGTCTTGACCAACAGTGTGCTACCATCTGTATGCAACTGTGCAGGCACGTAGCGTGAGGCACATGCGGGATGCTGCAGAAGCTCAGAACAGAGGATGGACCTCGCCATGCATCTCCCATGGCGTCGCGTCAGATCGAGGTCCACACAACACTCCCCCTGGGCAGATGAACCTGGCAGCGATGTCCTCGATGGAGATGCTGATGTCGTAGCTGAACAGATCCTGGGCCATAAGTCATGTAGTGTAGCCATCATGTAGAGACAGCTCCCCCTGTCACCTGTGAGTCGACTCCCTCCCTCAAAGACGAAGTGGTGTCTCCGGCTACAACTCCTCACGTGAATCTGCATCACCTGGGGTATACCAGTCCTCGCGTGACTGCTAAGGGTCCCAACTCACAGTCTCTCCTGCATCCGCACTGCCGCGATGCATCTGTGTACACCGGAGGAACGGAAATGGGCGAGCAGCACGCATGCGTGGATGAAGTGGCGGAGCTGGCCTCCGATACGGGATAGGAGACCCTGAGACACAAGGGTGTACTGCTAGAATAGGAGAGCTGGAGCGATGAACCGGATCACCACTCGTGGATGAAGATGAAGATGGGGCAGGTGAGTCGGGTGGATGAAGGTGCGTGACGGTAGCAGAAGAAGGAGGAGCGATGATGGGGTCGACAGGAGCCAGGATGGCGGAAGCCGAAGGCACGCTCAGCATCACTGCTCTTGCCGGAAGGCTCCTGCTGGTACCAGTGATGCTACCCTCCTCTGAGAATGGCTCACGCGCTGATACCATCTCCCGCTGTAGCATGACTACACGCTCCTACAGATCAGCATAATCTGCCTCGGACATGTCGAGGTAGCCCATGTCGACCTGGTGTAGAATGAACTCTGCCTCACTGGATGCTGCACATGCGGACTGCACACCTCGTGAGTACAGCGCCATCTGCATCTCTACTGCTGAAGATGATGGAACAGGTGCCGCTGCATCCTCCTGGGGGTCAACCAAGGTCGCAATGTGCTGAGACGCTGGAACATCGGATGCAGCTGCAGGTGTCGCATCCACATCACAGCTCGAGTCTGTCATGCGAGGAGTGAGTGGTCGCATGCCAAGAGAGAAGGAGGAGGGGTCGTCAGAGTCCGTAGAGCATGTGGAAGCGTCGTCTGTGCAGCAACTGCCACTCTCGGCGTCGATGTGATAGGTAGCGTCACCAAGAGGTGAAATCGAGGGGGTAGAACTCAGCTCCTGCTAACGAGGTGACTCCATCTGCATGTATGGATCTGCTCCGGTGTCCTCGACTGACGCCATAATGGACACAGGTGTACAGGGCTCCGGCTCAGCAATGTCCGTCAAGGCGACCAACAAGCGCAGCTGGCGCTCACGCATTGTCTCGCCGGGAACGCTGGTCGCTACCACCTGCTCGATGATAGAGTCACGACCATCAAATGACTCCGTCATGTATGTCGCTGCTCCGTCGTGGGTACGGGAACCCGAAGACTGTGGGAACATGGACGACTCCTCATGCTGAAGCTGGTCCTCAGGTAGTGCAGATGAGGCGGTGAAGCATGCTGTGTCTGCTGCAGCATATGTCCCGGCGACATCTCTGAGAAGTGCTACTCTCAAGAACGCCTCAACCTCTAAGAGACCAGCCGGTCGACTCTGCTCATGTACAGCGACCGCTGACGGGCTTGTATGAGTCCCGTGCGCCAATGCCCCTGGAAATCTGTATGGGACATCCCGATCCGCACAATACTCCTCTGCTGCCGCCAGGTCGCTACTGATCAGAGTCGTGAGTGGCATCACCAAGGCACGTGAGACCTGCCCTCCTCGTGATGCAACCTGCTGCTGCCAAATGTCTGGCTGCTGCCCCAGCGTAGATGTCGACCTCGATGACATGCAAGTCCCAAGTACTCCAACATCTGCCGGAGTCGTGTGAGTCGTCTGCACACTCTCCCCCGAAAGTCCTGGGCCTCCACCGGACGGAGCCGGGAGTGGCACAGTCCAGGGACACCATGCCTGCACTCCTCCTGAGGTAACCTGCTGCTGCAGAACGTCCGGCTCCTGTCCCAGCGTGGGTGTCGACCTCGATGACACGCATATCTCGTGCACTGGAACCTCCACCGGGCTTGTGTGAGCATGTTGCACAAACCCTGCCAAAACTCCGCAACAGGCATCCCGATCCGTACGGGACCCCTGTACAACCGCCGCGCCACCTGCGGTAGGAGCCGCGAGTGGCACTGCCCACGGACGCCGGGTCTGCACTCCTAACGCAAGCTGCTGCTGTATAAGATCTGGATCCAGTGCGGATGTGGAAGTCGAGCTTGATGACACGCAAGTCTGCACCATGACCTCCATGTCGAGATCAGACTCCATGCGATGTGCTCTCACCGTATCATTTGAGTCTACCTGTGCTGACACTCCGGCAGCACGGCCCGGCACGAGTGCGAATCCTGTCGCTACGGTCACATTAGGCAGTGCGCGGTGACCACACTCCCCCTGGACAGGTACAGCAACGGAGCTCGAGGAGGTGGAGGATGTATCAACACCGGCGCGAGCACGCCGTGCAGAGCGCTGACGCCGACGTCGCAGAGTCACTCGACTGGAACGACTGCATGGAGGTATGTCATCGCGAGATAGCGTCGTGGTCGTAGAGTGAAGGATGGACAGGATGGTGGCAGTCTGGGACTCACTGGCAGGTGGAGCTGAAGGTACACCATCGGATGAGGAAGGAGAAGAGGATGGTAGAGATGTGATCGAAGAGGCCGTCGACGAACAAGTAGCAGAAGCACGCTCAGTGACAACAAGGTCACAGGGCCGCTGCACCGTCTGCCGGAGGCCGTGGATCTCAGCGAATATGCTCGCCAGAGGTCCAGCTAGGGTATCTACCAACGCCGGCAGATACGTATGCTATGGAGGACGCACGCTCGAACGAGGTTGTAACCAAGGTGGATGCCAGCCGGGAGGGCGCGTCCAACAGCGACGCCAACCATGACGTCCATCACCACAGTAGTAGCAGGCGAATGCGCAGGGCGCCTGCTCAGATGTCCGCGCACTCATCTCGTGCGCTGGACGATGGATAGGTGCCGAGGGCACCTACTCCCGGTGGTAAACACCAAGCCACGGGAGTGAATGGGGCCAGTAGGTACTGTCACTCCTGGAGGTCACGGCGTCCGGGTCAGTAAACGTGACCAGACGGGAAGAGCTGCACTACCACAGTACGCCCAGAGACGACAGTCCGACTAACTACGGCCACTAATGCTGCTGCCACTAATGGAGCGAACACTGCTCCAAGATGAGAAAGGGTGGCGGCTGCAGGTGTGACTGCTGCTCCAAGCGGTAGACGACGCAGCCCTCGGAGTTGGTAGGATTCGAATCCGCCGTCGATCCTACAGGGTGAAGAGCGCGCACCAATCCACGGGCCCCAGAAAGACGCCGGTCGAGGACGCGTCTAGAAGCGGAGATCGTCGCCGACGACCGTCCGCTGTCGACTGAGAAGACAAAAGCGGAAGCTGTCACGCAGCCGCCGCACGATGTAGTCGTCGACACTTTACCGCTTGATGCTGCTATTGCAGCTATGAAAGCTGCAGCGACTACTACGGTGGTACTCCCTCACTGCGGTGGTAGTCGGAAGATTATCCTCTTTTTGTTTTGCCTTTTTTTTCTTGCCCACAGCCACCCCCCTCCTTTTCTTTCTTCTGCCCTCAACCTCCACCCCTCTTATTTTTTCTTTCTTTTGTTTCAGGCGTACCCCTTTTCGTGTTTTTTGTCACTCGCCACCCCCGTTTTCTTGATTGCCCGAAAGGTGGGCCAACGGAGAAAATGAGGAGGGGGGGGGGTGTCCGGCCTGTCCGGCTCTCCCTCCCGTGCACTCGCTCACTCGTTCGCTTGCTGAGCGAGCGAGTGAGTGAGTGGGTGTCGTGGGGGAGGAGGGAGCGAGAGGGGGGGGGGCTGTCCGCCCCTCTGACCCGGCCCCTCCGTCGGTCGGCGGGGCCGACGGGGCCGAGGGGGCCCACGAGGCCCACGGGCCCCCTCCGAAGGGCCCCTCGGAGGGGCTCGGCAAGGCCCTCCGAGGGCCCCCCTAAGAAGAGGAGGAAGGGAGGGGGGGGTGCGAGCGGGGCCCCCTCAGAGGGCCCCCCCGATCAGAGGAGGGCTGCGAGGCCCTCCTCGCAGCGGCAGCAGCAGTTGCAGCGGCAGGTGCAGCTGCTGCGGTTGCTGCTGCTGCTGCTGCAGCTTCTGCTGCTGCTGCTGTTGCTCTGCGCAGCAGCTGCTGCTGCTGCTTGCTGCTGCCGCCGCGGCTGCTGTTCCTGTACGCTTCTGCTGCTGCTTGATGCTGCCGCCGCTGCTGCTTCTGTTTTTTTTTTTTCACTCTGCACGCTGCTGCTGCTGCTGCTGTTGCGGTTGCTGCTACTACTGCTACTACTGCTACTGCTGCTGCTGTTGCTGCTGCTTGTGCTACTGCTGTATCGCTGCTTGTTGCTACCACGGCTGCAAGCTGTTGCTGCGACGCTACTGCTCGTGCACACTGCTGCTGCCAACGCTTGCTGCTGCTACTGCTGCTGCTTCTCACCGCCCCTGTGGCGTTCGCGTGCAGTCGCTTCGCGCTCCCTCACGTTGCTGCCGGCGTGGCGCCACGTGGCGCGTTCTCTTAGCGTTCCGCCCACTGCTGCTGCTTCTGCTGCTCACACGCCCCCCCGCGCTCTGATACCAAATTGGAAATAATCTTAGGGCATGCAGGCCCATGCAAAGACGAACATGAGCTCTGTGTGTGAGTGCGATGCAAGACGGCAAGAATTTGGCTAAGTCTGGAACGCTGAATATAAAGAACAAGGAGAGATTACAAATGAGCCCCTAGCGGGCTTAAGTAGGGGCGTCGGCAGCTAGCCGCACTCGGCCCCGTCACCCCCGCTGAGCCGAAACGGGTGAGCAGGGAGAACACACTGCGTACACCACGATAACAATAACGGTGGTCTCCTCGAGGCACCGGAACAGCTCTCCGACTACCCGGGTCTCGACCACCGAGAAAATAGGAACAGTGCCAGAAAATNGCCGTCCACGCCAAACCGAATGAGCGAAGGCATCGAACAACAATGCATGGCAAGCCATAACATGCATGAGTCAACTCGCACAAACACACACACACACACTCGTCTGCTACCCATCTAGGGTCTCCCTGGACACTGGCACAGCACACCAAGTGTCTGGGTCTCGACCCTGAGAGGAGTGATGCACACGCACACAAACCAGTGTAATGCACATCATACACATGTCAGAGGAAAAGATGGTCTCCTCGTGACACTGGCGGTATGAGAGTCCGGGTCTCGACCACTACGAGGAATCCAACTCAATAGTATCATCATCCAAACACAGGATCAAGGGAGGATCTCTCCGTAACACGGGTGTAATGCACCACGTGTCCGGGTCTCGACCAACAGCTCGCATGCACATGCCATACACAGTATAGCGACACACTAAGACACACGATCACATGGTCTCCTCGTGACACTGGTGCAATGCACCACGTGTCTGGGTCTCGACCAACAGTGTGCTACCATCTGTATGCAGCTGTGTAGGCACGTAGCGTGAGGCACATGCGGGATGCTGCAGAAGCTCAGAACAGAGGATGGACCTTGCCATGCATCTCCCATGGCGTCGCGTCAGATCGAGGTCCACACAACACTCCCCCTGGGCAGATGAACCTGGCAGCGATGTCCTCGATGGAGATGCTGATGTCGTAGCTGAACAGATCCTGGGCCATAAGTCATGTAGTGTAGCCATCATGTAGAGACAGCTCCCCCTGTCACCTGTGAGTCGACTCCCTCCCTCAAAGACGAAGTGGTGTCTCCGGCTACAACTCCTCACGTGAATCTGCATCACCTGGGGTATACCAGTCCTCGCGTGACTGCTAAGGGTCCCAACTCACAGTCTCTCCTGCATCCGCACTACCGCGATGCATCTGTGTACACCGGAGGAAAGGGAATGGGCAAGCCGCACGCGTGCGTGGATGAAGTGGCGGAGCTGGCCTCCGATACGGGATAGGAGACCCTGAGACACAAGGGTGTACTGCTAGAATAGGAGAGCTGGAGCGATGAACCGGATCACCACTCGTGGATGAAGATGAAGATGGGGCAGGTGAGTCGGGTGGATGAAGGTGCGTGACGGTAGCAGAAGAAGGAGGAGCGATGATGGGGTCGACAGGAGCCGGGATGGCGGAAGCCGAAGGCACGCTCAGCATCACTGCTACTGCCGGAAGGCTCCTACTGGTACCAGTGATGCTACCCTCCTCTGAGAATCGCTCACGCACTGCCACCATCTCCCGCTGTAGCATGACTACACTCTCCTGCAGATCAGCATAATCTACCTCGGACATATCGCGGTAGCCCATGTCGACCTGGTGTAGAATGAACTATGCCTCACTGGATGCTGCACATGCAGACTGCACAGCTCGTGAGTACAGCGCCATCTGCATCTCTACTGCTGAAGATGATGGAACAGGTGTCGCTGCATCCTCCTGGGGGTCAACCAAGGTCGCAATGTGCTGAGACGCTGGAACATCGGATGCAGCTGCAGGTGTCGCATCCACATCACAGCTCGTTTCTGTCATGCGAGGAGTGAGCGGTCGCATGCCGAGAGAGAAGGAGAAGGAAGAGTTATCAGAGTCCGTAGAGCATGTGGAAGCGTCGTCTGTGCAGGTAATGCCACATCGACGTCGATGTGATAGGTAGCGTCACCAAGAGGTGAAATCGAGGGGGTAGAACTCAGCTCCTGCTGACGAGGTGACTCCATCTGCATGTATGGATCTGCTCCGGTGTCCTCGACTGCCGCCATAATGGACACAGATGTACAGGGCTCCGGCTCAGCAATGTCCGTCAAGGCAACCAACAAGCGCAGCTGGTGCTCACGCACTGTCTCGCCGGGAACGCTGGTCGCTACCACCTGCTCGATGATAGAGTAACGACCATCATATGAATTCGTCATGTATGTCGCTGCTCCGTCGTGGGTACGGGAACCCGAAGATTGTGGGAACATGGACAACTCCTCACGCTGAAGCTGGTCCTCAGGTAGTGCAGATGAGGCGGTGAAGCATGCTGTGTCTGCTACAGCATATGTCCCGGCGACATCTCTGAGAAGTGCTGCTCTCAAGAACGCCTCAACCTCTAAGAGACCAGCCGGTCGACTCTGCTCATGTACAGCGACCGTTGTCGGGCTAGTATTAGTCCCATGCGCCAACGCCCCTAGAAATCTGTATGGGACATCCCGGTCCGCACAATACTCCTCTGTTGCCGCCAGGTCGCTACTGATCAGAGTCGTGAGTGGCATCACCAAGGCACGTGAGACCTGCCCTCCTTGTGATGCAACCTGCTGCTACAAAATGTCTGGCTGCTGCCCCAGCGTAGATGTCGACCTTGATGACATGCAAGTCCCAAGTACTCCAACATCTGGCGGAGTTGTGTGAGTCGTCTGCACACTCTCCCCCGAAAGTCCTGGGCCTCCACCGGACGGAGCCGGGAGTGGCACAATCCAGGGACACCGTGCCTGCACTCCTCCTGAGGTAACCTGCTGCTGCAGAACGTCCGGCTCCTGTCCCAGCGTGGGTGTCGACCTCGATGACACGCATATCTCCTGCACTGGAACCTCCACCGGGCTCGTGTGAGCCTGGTGCACAAACTCCGCCAAAACTCCGCAAGAGGCATCCCGACCCGTACGGGACCCCTGTGCGACCGCCGCGCCACCACCGGTAGGAGCCGCGAGTGGCACTGCCCACGGACGCCGGGCCTGCACTCCTCCTAACGCAAGTTGCTGCTCTATAAGATATGGATCCAACGCGGACGTGGAAGTCGAGCTCGATGATACGCAGGTCTGCACCATGACCTCCATGTCGAGATCAGACTCCATGCGATGTGCTGTCACCATATCATCTGAGTCTACCTGTGCTGACACTCCGGCAGCACGGCCCGGCACGAGTGCGAATCCTGTCGCTACGGTCACATCAGGGAGTGCGCGGTGACCACACTCCCCCTGGACAGGTACAGCAACGGAGCTCGAGGAGGTGGAGGATGTATCAACACCGGCGCGAGCACGCCGTGCAGAGCGCTGACGCCGACGTCGCAGAGTCACTCCACTGGAACGACTGCATGGAGGTATGTCATCGCGAGATGGCGTCATTGTCATAGAGTGAAGGATCGACAGGATGGTGGCAGTCTGGGACTCACTGGCAGGTGGAGCTGAAGGTACACCATCGGATGAGGAAGGAGAAGAGGATGGAAGAGATGTGATCAAAGAGGCCGTCGACGAACAAGTAGCAGAAGCACGCTCAGTGACAACAAGGTCAATGAGCCGCTGCACCGTCTGCCGGAGGCCGTGGATCTCAGCGAATATGCTTGCCAGAGGTCCAGCTAGGGGATCTACCAACGCCGGTAGATCCGTATGCTGTGGAGGACGCAGGCTCGAATGAGGCTGTAACCAAGGTGGATGCCAGCCGGGAGGGCGCGTCCAACAGCGACGCCAACCATGACGTCCATCACCACAGTAGTAGCAGGCGAATGCACAGGGCGCCTGCTCAGATGTTCGCGCACTCATCTCGTGCGCTGGACGATGGATAGGTGCCGAGGGTACCTACTCCCGGTGGTAAACACCAAGCCACGGGAGTGAATGGGGCCAGTAGGTACTGTCACTCCTGGAGGTCACGGCGTCCGGGTCAGCAAACGTGACCAGACGGGAAAAGCTGCACTACCACAGCACGCCCAGAGACGACAGTCCGACTAACTGCGGCCACTAATGCTGCTGCCACTAATGGAGCGAAGACTGCTCCAAGACGAGAAGGGGCGGCAGCTGTAGGTGTGACTGCTGCTCCAAGCGGTAGACGACGCAGCCCTCGGAGTTGGTAGGACTCAAATCCGCCGTCGATCCTATGGGGTGAAGAGCGCGCACCAATCCACGGGCCCCAGAAAGACGCCGGTTGAGGACGCGTCTAGAAGCGGAGATCGTCGGCGACGACCGTCCGCTGTCAACTGAGAAGACGAAAGCGGAAGCTGTCGCGCAGCCGGCGCACGATGTAGTCGTCGACCGACCACTGTTCCAGAGCCCCAGACGCCGGTCGAGGACGCGTCTAGAAGCGGTCGTCGTCGCCGACGACCGTCTGCTGTCGACTAAGAAGACGAAAGCGGAAGGTATCACGCAGCCGCCGCACGATGTAGTCGTCGACCGGCGTCTTTCTGGGGCCCGTGGATTGGTGCTGACCAAGTGTAGTCGTCGACCTGGTCGTCTAGCTACAATGACGGTGCACACCGTCATTGTAGCTAGAAACCATGCTTGAGCGCAAGTTGGGGCAGTGGCATTGTTGATGTAGCGTACAGGCTTCCACGCTCGTTGCTTAGTCTGCTGCTCCATTGGCCAGCTGCTTCAGAGTCTGAGTTTGAGTGCTCGGGATTTGTTACTCAGAAACATGGGTGCAGGTGAGCGCGCCAGAAAGCAGCTGAAAACTGGAAGTGGCTGATTAGTGATCAAGAGTGAGCAACAATGGGAGACCCCTCCAAGTTCTAGTCCCTCCCCCCCCCAGCTCTGTAGAGCTTGTTACTCAGCTGACCAGCCAATCAGAAAATAGTGAGGAAGTGCGTAGAAGCTTCCTAGCAACACAGCCGCTGACCGGGCGTCAGTGCCTGGTCAGACGGTGACGACAGTCACAGGTCGTACACACAACGTCAAGGGTTTGGCTAGGAGACACAAGGCACAGTGTCAGAATGCTTCAATATAGCATATGCAGAGAGAAATGACAACTGACAGGTCCAAGGCATAAATACCTGCCGCGGCGCACGACGGGTGTCGCACGCGGCAGTCCAAGAGCTGTCCTAGAATCGGCCCAAAACCACTGTTTTGGCCGTAACTCTGCGCACACATGGCATAATCCTACACCGTCTGAACCTAGACGTGCAGAATCAAAAGATGGACGCAGCGACTGGTCACATGCATGCATCCATCAACTGACAGCGAGTATATAATGCAAGAACATGCAAATGGGCCTCATGCCCAGTCCGCCGAAAGGCGCCTACAAGACGTAGAAGGCACAGCAAAGAGTCCCGGTGGCATCTGGGGCTCTGGAACAGTGGTCGGTCAGCTCCAAGTGGGTAGTCCGCCGCCTGTCGTCGTGCCGGTGTCACCAGGGCCGCCTGCCTCAGGGATCTGCACGAGTATGGACACGCCCGAGTGGTCACAGTAAACTGTATAGGAACGGCACAAAGCACAACACTCCCCCATGACCCGATGGTACGCATGTCCATACGCATGCAGCACTGGTACAACCACATAGTGGGTGGCACAGACAGATGAGACACAAACGTACATCCCACACTCAACCAATGTCACGCACGGGGCGAAGCCCAACAGAACGAATGACCACCAAGAACTTTCTGCGGGCAAGTGCCTTCGTCAAGAAATCAGCACGCTGCAAGTCAGTGCCAACCCACATGATGGAGATCACGCGTCACTCCACCAGATCACGAACGAAGTGATGCTCAACCGCAATGTGCTTTGTGCGAGCATGAAAAACACCAGAGTTCTCCACAATGGCGAGAGCACTCTGGTTGTCGCAACGCAGCACAATGGCGGGTACTGACTGCCTAAGCTCAAGAAACAAGCGCTGCAGCCAAACTACCTCAGCAGCCCCTGCCCCCAAAGCCACATACTCTGCCTCCGACGAGTTACGTGCGATGCGGCCCTGCTTCCCGCTTCGCCAAGACAAAGCGGTACCACCGAGCAGAAACACGTAGCCAGTGCGACTGCGCCCGTCAGG